>PVJX010007111.1:25216-73112 GCA_004027295.1 Dolichotis patagonum | reverse complement strand
TCTGCAGGTTTCTTCCCTGCAGAAATTGGGGGGAGGAGGGACACAACAAGGGAAGAGTTGAAAAAAGAGAAGCTTTCATCTGGCACACTGCCATTCCTTACACAGAATCTTTTGACCAAAGATCCATCAAAAGGGCAAAAGAACCACCCCCCCACCTCCAGTCCCAGCAGGGTTTATGCGAAAATGGGCACAAAAGCAGGCAGCAGGTAGGGAACAAGGGTGACCACACTTGGTGCTGTGGACCCGGGTTTTGGTGACAGGCAGCACTGCCCAGAAATACCATGCCATGAGCAGGCGCTCAGAAGAGCTAGTCTGTTTCAGTGGCCCTCTGTGACAGAGTTCCTACATGCAGCACAGGGAAGGGTCAGGCGAGAGACGCTAGGGGTGCCAAAACCAAAACATGCAGATGACACACAGACAAGCACCACAAGAGTCCACTCACCTCTGGAGAACCACTCATCTTCCCGTGCGTCACCCAAAGTGGAAAGCGGAGGAGAGAAATGAAGGAAGAAAAATGCAGGAGAAAGATGTCAACAGGATCACAGGCAAATAAGCAGGAGAGCACAGAGAAGAAGAACGCAGGAGACACGCAGGAGGACTGGGGACCAAGGCCCCGGACTCACAGAGCTGTCGTCCTTCCGCACCCCAGTCACCAACACTGCAGCCACCACTGCCACCACCAGGACCACAGCCATGGCGGGGGAAGCCACAGTGCAACAGAAGCCTGGCAGACTTGGCCACTCGGCAAAGACCCCACACCTAGCGCTGTGCATCCTCCACCCCACCGCATCGTGCATGAGAACAGGACCAAGGAGTCACAATCACCTTTGCCCTTCTTGGCACCGAAGCAGCTGGCGGCCTGGGGCCCAGCATTGTTGGCAACAGCAGGCAGGGCCTCCTGGTAGCGCTCCGCCTGTGGGATCTCCCGGTGAACTTGGTAGGACAAGTTCCGCAGCAGGCAGACGCAGTTCTCCACAAGCTTGGGCCAGGGAGAGAAAGACAAAGGCTGGTGAGACCTGACAGCAGCTGCAGCTGTCCCCAGCAGGGACCATTTCCAGGGTGCGGGCATTAGGACATCCATCCTCAAAGCCACACTGCAACTCCAGCACTTAGCAGGCTGAGGCAGGAAAATCGCTAGAAGTTGGAGGCCTATCTGAACTGCATAGCCAGACCATATCAAAAAACCAAACCAAATCAAAGTCCATCCCCATAAGCACAGCCCCAGCCACCCAGTCTCAGGATGCCTCTTCCTCCATGCCCCCGTTTGTCAGCACCCGTGTATCTGCAAGCCAGGGGGAGACCCAGGAATAGATTTCACAGCTTCTGCCACGATCTAGTATGTGACCCAAAACTCGGGCTTTGTTTTTCCTACGTAAAAATACAGTCTTGGAAGACCGGCAAGCAGCTGTAAGTGATGTAGTAGGAAGGAGCTATTCTTTTCTTCTAAGCTGAACACCTGCTGTGGCAGGAAGGAACACTTGAAGTGTTTGCTGGTGTCTGAAAACTTAAATGGTGGCTAGGTCTTACACTGCAGTTACCTCACAGACGCAAGCCTCACCTTGCTGTCTGAATCCTTCTGCCCAATCTCAGCCTGAACAATGAAAATGAGGGCATCAACCAGACCATCACATTCCCGTAGCTTCCGGCGGGCTTCGCTCCTCTCTGAGCTCACATTCCTGAGGGGAAACCAGGAGATGGTTACGAGGACCCAAATCCGGAAGTCCTCCCTAACCATCCTGCAACATCCACAGGCTCCCTGGAAGCCTCTGCTACTTAAGGCCTGCTGTTGAGAGGACTGTCCCCCTTTCTCAGCTTCTAGAACGCCGCAGACCAACAACAGTGATTCAACACAGAACACATGCACGCTGTGCAGAGTGCAGACAGAGAACAGGGCAGGGGCTGCTGGAATGTAGGAAACTCAGGACACAACACACACAGGCCCAGAACCTCCTACGTGTGGGTTCTCAACAGGGGGAACCAACTGAGACAGACAAAGCAAGGGGAGACCGAAGCGAGGAGGGTATGTGGGGGCCGTGATGACCCCAGACACTCTGGAGCTGCAGCAAGTTACACAAAAAACAGAGTGAGGGTGAATAACTGGCTAAAGAATTTTGGCTGTTTTTTTTTTTTTTTTAAGAAACCCTTGTGTCAGCCTGCAAAGGCCCTTTGATCACCTGAGACAGCCAGCAGTGTTGGTGAGCACCGACTCCCACTCGATGTGGCGAGGCTTGCAGTCCTCACTCGGCTCCCTCTCCCAGCCAGAGTGTGGGATGATCACCTCATCTGTCAGGGCATGCAGCGCATGGTCCACGATCTCCATCTTGATGGAGTCATGGGACGAGAGGTTCCACAGGGTTCCTGGTGGAGATAATGCTTAGACAGCGCTCCAGGGCCCACCAGAGCCCGGAAGACTGTCACAGAAAATCCCTTCTCCCAGTGCAAGCGAACCCCTTTGGACCTTTCAGGGATCACAAATAGCCCATGGCAGCATGTGTGCCATGAGGCTGCCACCAGCACCCTATTCCATGACTTCTCAGTCTCCCTCAGTGACTGAATACCCTGTAGTGACATTCAAGCTTTAGTCTGTGGCCCATGGTAAGAAATGTACTTTACACTGTAGCTCAACACATACACATACAGTGTGAAAAAGCAACATAGCACAATACTCCGAGCAATGCTCACCCATCTGTTTACCAATTTGTCTGCCTCAAAGCCACTGCCATTTGGGGCCACAGGGTCTTTGATGTGGGTGGGCCTTTAATATCTGTTATGGCTGATACACTGTATCAACTTGAGCTGTTTAGAAGTTTAAGAGACTCAGCAGGGAACCAAGGTTTACTTTGTAAACATTCTCATTCGGTGCAAGAGGAGGGCAAGGAGAATATGAGTGCTGCACCTGCCCTGGAAGGGGGGCTGAGGTGGCCCTGTATACAATAAAGGAAGAAAAGAAGTTTGTTCTTTCCCCCTTTTCCTCTGGCTGTTTTTCCTGGCTGCCCCCATACCACACCCTGTGGTGGAGCCAGCTGATTACAGACTGAAACCTCCACAAACTGTGAGCTAAATAAACCTTTCTTTCTCTAATTTTGGGTGTCAAGTGTTTTGTCTCAGCAACAAGAGAAAGGTAACAAGACAGTGTCCCTACCTTCATGCCAGGGGTGCCACTAACCTCCTCCTCTCTGGGTATGACAACCCATAATGTGTCTAACACAACAAATGTCCTCTGCTGAGAAAGATCTCCCCTGCCTCAGATCCCCTGGTTTATGCTACTGCTTGTTCTTCTTTTTCTCAGAGCAGTGTCTGTGATTTGCGAAACTATATTCAGTTCACAGAATGGATCACAGTGCACATTCTAAAACTCCACCACACTCGAGCATCTCAATGGCTATGCAGACTTGGGAAAGGCAACCAATGCTTAGCGACTGAGGGTGACAGATGTCTCTACTTGTGACAGAGGTTGGTCAGCACTAAAATGAATGTTAGAGGTAACTGCAACTCAGAGAACGGAGGCTCCCTCTCAGCTCAGCCCCAACATTGCCAAGAGGAGAGATCTGTCCTGACCAGTCCATATCTTCACAGAAGCCAAGAATCTACCATTTTAGGGGATAGCCTCTGAATTCTATACATCAGCAACCAAGTCTTTAAAATTTCTTTAATCCCCAGTACTGCGAAAAACGAACAATGCTTTAGGACTTGACCCAGCAGCCAACCGCTCAGAAGCTATGATCCCGAGGCAAAGGACCGAAAATGCCTCTGGCTCTCGATGCTTTCCCAGGCCTAGAACTTACCAGTGATGACTTCAGTAAGGTCCAGGTCTCGAGCTTTCCGCAGCAACCGCACGAGGGCAGGGACACCGTCACAGTTTTTTATGGCAATCTTGTTATCTTGATCCCGTCCAAAAGAGATATTCTTGAGGGCGCCACAGGCTCCAAGGTGCACCTCCTTTTTTGGGTGGTCTAACAAGCCCACCAGGACGGGGATGCCCTTGAGCCTCCGCACGTCGGTCTTCACTTTGTCATTGCGGTAGCACAGGTGCTGCAGGTACGCCGCTGCATTGGACTTGACGGTGTCCAGGCGGAAGCCCAGCATGGCAATCACCTCGGGCAGCTCGGGCTGTCTCCAGTTCGGGGGTGGCGGGCCCCCCTTGCGCAGGCTGTCCAGGCTCGCCAGGCTCCCTCGCTCGTGCTGGGCCAGAGGAGCCCAATAGTACTGATCTGGCGGCACCTCCTCACCAATCATGTCTTCATAGCTCCTGCAAAGTTGAGGGGAAACCAAGGGAAAAGGAGCACTCCATCAAGCAGGAGGGGCCTGGCTTCCAGGCACTTCCTGCACCCTCGTCTGAAGGACAGACCAGCACTGGCACACAGAGCAACACGCTGATCAGTTCCAGTCATCACAAAGGCACCCACAATCAGATTAAAACGACCTCTACCCTGTGAAGTGTGCTGGCTCTGAAGGTAACATTTGCAAAACCTAACCACAAAGAAAGAACTAAATCCTGATTACTGCACATTTATTTAAATGATACCAGACAACTACTAACTTCTCTGATACAGATTAATATAAATCCTCAGACAGTAGAGTTAACCAAAGCAAACGACTCTGTGTGACAGAAATCAGCAAACAAAGCCTGAGAACAATTCTTATAGGTCTTTAGCTAAACAGGAAATGAGGCATTTATGTACAGGAAACAGCTGGTGGAATAAAATCTTTGAACACACTTCATAGTTAAGCTTCTCCTTACCATACGTTAGAAATTATAAAAGAGCTGCTACAGAAAAACAGAAAAGCGCTTCTTGTATCACAGGAAGAATTGGCTTTGGTACTAACTGGGCATAAACCTGAACAGCAATTGTCAGCATTCACCAGAGTGTTACTGTGCCACTCAACACCTCTGTGAGAGGTATGAGTCCCACCCTCCAATTCCCACGCAGCCCCAATTCTGCTGAAACTGGCTAGGACCAATATCATCATGTGGGAGGCTGCCGGGCTACCAGGAACAAAGCAACTGAAGGAAAGAAAGAATTCAAAAAACCACATTCTTCCCGTCTCAGTACTAACGACCACCACTAGAGGGTGGGTCTGCCACGCTGTACTTATTCCTGCCCACCAGGAAGGACGAGCCCGTGTCAGTGAGCTCATCAGGCTCTGCGCTCCCACAGGAGGGGTATCCATTGTGTGGAGCTCTCCAGATCAGCCAGGCTGTGTGCTCACAAAGCCACTCCCACCACCACCACTGGGCGCTCAAGGTCAGGTACAGCTGAGCACTCCAGTGATTCTGAGACAAAGCGCTCATCAGAACCAGGGCTATTGTAAATCCATGTGGACACAAAAGGAGGCCTTACAGGGCTATGCTTCAACTTTTACTAGGTGGGGGAAATGGGTCCTGTTTGCATGATATAGGAAATAGAATTCGAAAGCTACACACCAAAACGTTAGCAGTGTTCTCTACGTGTGAATGGTGTGCTTTAATTTTCAAGCTCAGTATTGAACACACCTTAGTTGTCATTACTTCGAGCAAATATAAAAACAATTACCATATCCAAATTAAAATCACTCTAAGAAATCGGTTCTATTTCCCTCTTGCATAAACCAAGGATCAAGAATATTTTTTCTCAGAAGAACCAAGTGACTTATCTGAGCGACATGGCAAGGGGTGGGGCACCAGCGGGCCCCCGGTCCTCGCTGACCCTACCTGCCCAAGTGTGACCTTGGGCTCCTCTCCAGCCAGCGCAGGAGAAGCCCAGCTCCTGTCCGTCAGGCAGGTTTCCAAGCCCAGCACTACCCTGGAAGCCACCCAAGAACCAGGCCCCAAGCACTCTCAGTCAACTGAGGGAGCCAGGACAGCAGAGTGGTCCAGCCACCACACCATCCCGCCTGGTTCCGGTTTGCTCACTCCGCTCCAATGAGGAAGTAGGGGAAAGCCAGAGCCAAGACCTGGGCGGGCAGCTTCACTGATAGCTGCTATCTCCTGCTCTGGACGGCCCCGCCTGCCCACGTCTGGGGCCCGCCAGCCTCCAAGACTACATGAGTCAGCGGGGTAGCCGACCAGGACACCCGAAGGTGAGTGACCAAGGCTCTGGAAGAGAACCCCTGCCCGCCCTACCCCTGCTGCATTCCCTGCTAGGAACACTATGGACAGAGGGGGACATGCACGGAGACATTGGCTGCAGAAGGTCACAGCCTGCACAGAGAAACCGCAACAGCGGCCAAGGACCTCACCACCCAGTCAGCCATAAATCTTCCTAGTTCTTATTATTCTCCATGCCTGGAGCACATGCTCGTGTTTATTTGGAATAGGGTTTGCAACCCATGGATAATAAATTGGCTTTCATACAGCCTTAGAATTAAAAACTAGTTTCATACTTCAGCTGGGTGTGGTAGCCCATGTCTATAATCCTCGCTATCGAGGCTGAGGCAGGAAAACTCAAATTAGAGGTCAGCCTGGGCAATTTAGCAAAAAAGCTATCTCCCAAGAAGCTGGGATTCCAGGCACAGGCCACTGCTGCACTCAGACACAGGCTGTTTTAAAAAAAAAACAAAGAACATAAATGAGCAGGGTGTGGTGGTTGCACCCCTGTAACCTCAGCACTCAGGAGGTTGAGGCAGGAGGATCACTTAGAATACTAGTGGATTCAAGGCTAGAACTACATAGTGAGAGTGTATCTTTGTAGGTTGTTGTGGGGTTTTTTTGTTTTGTTTTTCTTTTTCTTTTTTGGTACTGAGGATCAAACTCATGACCTTGCGCTTGCCAGGCAGGCACTTAAGCCACTGAGCTAAGTCCTCAGCCCTTGACAGCGTATCTTTAAAAAAAAAAAAAAAAAAGCAACAAAAACCAGAAGAACGTGAGGTAAAACATGATGACGATACATGGTCTACAGAGCCTTAGGTATGTCTTGTGGAAAAGGTCTGCCAACCCCATAGGAAAAGCCTTTCCTCAAGGCAACAAGGCTAACCATCTCCTAGGCCAATCACTCCATTTCCACACCACCAAAGACCACCCAGGGTCAGGTCAGGTCAGAGCAGGTCACTGCCTGGTGCGCCCGCAGTACTGCTGAGGCCCCGCCAAGGTTCTGCCCCTTCCTCTGGGACATAGCATACTTTCCTGAGGGCGAAGGTGCCTCTAATACCACCGAGGCCTTAACTGCACTCTGGCTGACTCTGCCTTGAAGGCCTCCACTTCCAGCTGTCACAATCAGAGGCTGAGGAAACCTCAGGACAGGCCACTCACAGGGGCAGAATCTGAGCCAGGATCACAGAGACCATGACAAAGAGCAAAGTACAACTCGAGGCAGGGCAGCCTTCCTACCAGGGAGGGAGAAGGAAGAGCAAGCCCTTAGCTTACCTGAGGCGGCGGCGGGGGTCAGAGGGCGTGCCCGCACGGCGGGCAGTGCCGTAGTCCGACATCATACCGTAGTCCAGGTCCTCGTAGCCTGCACTGCGCTGGTCGTCCTCCAGCCCATAGGGCTCAGGGTGGAAGCGGTGCAGGTCCACGCTGCTCCCACCCACCCGCACCTGGGGCTGGGGCCCGTATACGTCCTGCCGACTGGGCGCCCGGTAGCCCTCCATGCTGGGCCGGTAGCGCTCCTCAATGCGGGTCACCCGGGACAGGCTGCCGTAGCCGTCGGGGCCGCCTGGGTAGCCGTCTTCGTAGTGGCGGCCATAGCCGTCAGGAGGGTAATGGAAGTTCCGAGGGAGGGTGGCAGTGCCTGCCTGTCCCACGTAAGGAGCCGGGCCCCCATTGCCGTTCTTCCGGAAGTCTCGGCCCAGAGTCTGGATGTAGTTGTTAGAAACTGAGGTGGCATCCACAGGCAGCCCGTCGGGCCCCACAGGGAGTGGCTGCACTGTCCTCGTCGTCACCGTCTTTACAACTTTCTTCACCTGCATCAGGGACAACAGACTGCTTAACAGGCCTCCACGGGCAGCCGGCCAGGCCACCACACTGCCCAATGATCACCCTGGCCTCGGCTCCCCTCTGCAGACTGTAGGTGACAGCCCTTCAGCAAGGACACTGCCTGCCACACACACACCATGAAGCTGCTGCAGACCCAAGCCAGCCCCTGCCTGCGTCACTCCCCTAGGCCCTCAATCGGCCCCCCCACCACAACCCCAGCCTTCCTGGAGCTCACCGTTGTCTCCGTGCGGCGCGTGGTCCCATCATCCGAAGTCTCCACAGAGACCACTGACATGGCTCCCTCGGGGTCCTCCTCCGTGTAAGTCTCCACGATCTGCCCTGGCTCCTGCATCCTGGGAATGGTGCTATACAGAAGGTGACTGTGATCCTAGCAGAAGAGACAGCAAGCAGGAAATGACCACTGAGCCCCGCAGACTACCGCGCCCTTCTACTCAAAGCTTGGAGTTGGTGTCCAGGCCTCTTCCACAGGATTCAGCACTTGGGCTTTCTTCTGAGCAGTAAGCACAGGGCCTTCGAACTGAGCTACCTCCCCGCCCCTCATTTTTATTTTTTGAGACAAGATCTCGCTAACTTGCCAAGTTGCCTACATTGGGTTTGAACTTATGATCCTCCTGCTCAGGCTCCCAGAGAGCTGGATACCGGACATAGGCACCAACGCTCAGCTCGCACTCGGGGTTTTTAGAGGAGGTGGCTATCCAGGGTTTGTACGAAGGACGGCAAGGACGGCATATGACATTTCCAAATCCCAGTCACTTAACAAACATGAACCATGGTAACCATAGCCACGTCAACACCCAAAGCCCAGAGACAGCAGGCTTAATTTCCAGTTCTCAATATCTGAAGGAGTAAAGACTGTGTGGACTGCTTACCTCCACCTAAGGGGCCCTTCAAAAGAGCTGCCTGCCCCACAGGGATGGTTTAAGATAAGCCAGAAGCCCCCAAAGCACCATTTTTGGCTGGCTCTCTCTATCTAGGTGGTTCTTCCTTTACTGCCTAAGGCTCAAGACCAGCCAGATTTCAGGTAGGAGTTTTCACAATGTAGAATCACTTCCGCCCTAAAAAGGCAGAGCAGAGCCCAAGGACAGACTGCAGGGTGGGAAGGCAGCAGACAGTATCTCGGTCATTAAAACTCCCTTCAGAACAAAGCCACAGGACAACACAGCCCCACCCTTTCACCTTCCAAAATGAAGGACACTGAAGCATGGGTGCTGGGCAGACGCCAGGCGCCCTGCAAGACACCTGTGTGCCTGACGGGGCAGGCTGGGAAGGCAGAAAGGCGCAGGAAATGGCCCGGCCTGGAGCACGGAGGATTACCTGGGGTCCACTGAGCTTCAGATCTGACAGTTTCTGTCTCTCAAGGTCAGCATCGCCCACAAACCGGCCGTTCTGAAACACAGCCCACAGAAGACAGTTCATTCTCCCGGCCTCCTTTGCTCTAGCACACACCAAGGTCTCCCCACACAGAACAAAGTCCTGGTGTGAGCACTCGGAAAAGACGTGCAGGACCCCTTCAGCCTAGCACTCCCCTCACAAATGGAACCCGACCTCTGGCTCTGACAGACTGGATCTCTGGAACTACAGGCACAAGCACTAGGAGGGCAGTGGGAAGGTCTGGTCAGTTCCCCTTAAGAACGGGCCCCTTCTCCCCGGCACAGAACAGGCATTCAACAACTATTTGCTAGCTGGGCATGGTGGTCCATGTCTGTCTGTGACCCTAGCACGTAGGAGGCCGAGGCAGGAGGATCCCAAGTTTAAACCCAGCCTGAGCTACACAGCGAGCCCCTGTGTCAAAAAAACTATTTGTGAATAAACAGCAGAGACCACAGGTAATCGTTTTGGGAAACCCTCACAGGAGAGCTAGGAAGGCTAGCTCGGGGAGTTTCCAAGAGGCTTCTTTATTGTTCAAATCTTCACGTTCTGATCCCAGGGGAAACTCCCATCCCAGGACACTTTTTTAAAAAAAGCAGCAACAGACGAAAAGATCTCTTTGTAAACACCAAGGACACAGGCTCCTAAAGGGCCATGAAGTCTCAGCGCTCTCCTCACTGGAGTGTGCAGAAGTCATCCTGAGGCCACTGTCCCCAGCGCAGGAAGGAACTGGACGACACTGTGCCACAGGAGAGGACACTTGGACAGCCAGGCCCAGCCGTGGGCGGTCCTGCTCCCGCCCTGTCCCCTTCAGCTGAGGAATGCTACAGGAGAGGAAGTACTTTCAGGAAGGAGGAAGGGTGTGGCTTCACTGCTGAAGAGAAGTTAAAAATAAGCGCAGAGAGAGAAACCATGTACTGAACCCTGGAATTCCCCACTGGCGCCACGCCTGAGCATCCTGCTCTCCCCTTTCTGTGCACACACAGGAAGCACTCCGAGCCCTCTGTCCAGTGTCCATGTAAATCTCTGGGACACTGCAGACACAGCCTCCTTCCAGTGTGTGATACACCCAAGTGGAATTCTGTTCTTTGCCCAAGTAACTGCAAGACTCCTCAGCACAAGGAACCTTCGTAAAACCTACGTAAGTAATCCTAGCTACTGGGAGGCTACAAATTCAAAACTACAAATTCAAATTCAAAACTACTCTTAGCAACTTAGCCAGATCCTGTCTGTCTCAGAATTTACATACATTTTGCCAGGTATGGTGGTGCACACCTGTGATTCCAGCACTCCCGAGGCTAAGGCAAAAGGACTGCCACAAGTTCAAGGCTGGCTTGAACTACACAGAGAGTTCAAGGCCAGCCTGGGCAAGATAATGTGGCCATGTATCAAAATTTTAAAAAGAAAACAAAAATAGAATGGGCTGAAGGTGGGCATAGTGGTACATGCCTGTAATCCGAGCACTCAGGAGGCTGAGGCAGGAGGATCGTCATGAGTTCAAGGCCAGCCTGCATTACATGAGACCCTGTCTCAAAAAAACAGAAAACCAAAAACAACAACAAAAAAGGTCTGGAGAAAACGCTCACTGCCAAAGCCCTGGGTTCAATCCCTAGTAACATAAAAAAGAAACAACAAAAAACCTAAGTGCTGTTCTGCTTTAGACCCAGAGATCTCTTAAGATCTCACAGACAAGTGTACACACACGCACAGTAACCCCCTGGTAGAGCACAGCACAGCGGAGTTGGGTGAGTGAACCTCAGGAAATACAATCACTTCTCTTTGCTAGCACAGGCTTCCTGAGTCACATCAGGAACAGGTCCACTGGCTCCTGGGGTTATCAGGCTGGACAGCACAGCAACACCACTCTCCAACTCCAGCCACACAGGGAAGGACGACCTCATCCTCCAACACAGGATGAGCACAGCCAAGAGAAAGGAACACGAGGACAAAGCAGAGCAGACCACATCACACCTCCGCGCACACACTCTCCCCGGGGAAAACGCCCTCCCCTCCGGAACTGTAGGAACTGTAACTGTTGATGCCGAGGTGGAAACCAAAGCACGGCCCACTTCAGCATGGCCCACTCTACACTGTGCACTGCTGTCAGAACTGCTTCCCACTCCAGCTAAGCAAGGGGCTGATGGATGCCGCCAGAGCAGCAGCCTGCCTACTCGGTGCCATCACTTGGTCACCGGGCACGATGACCAAGAAGCCAAGACCCGCAAAAGGCGGCAGCCTCTGGCAGGCCTGCTGCAGAGGGGTTACCTGGTGCCGGCGGGTGAGGGTGCCGTTGGCCAGGAGAGGGTTGGCATCCTGTGGCGAGACCCGGACGCGCTCCAGCTGCGCCGAGACGTGGCGCCGCTCCTCCTCCAGCGCCCGGGTCAGCTTCTCAAACTGGGCCTCCTGCTCCTTCACAGAGGCCAAGATGCTGGCCGTCGACTCCACCTCTGAGTCGTCCATGAAGGTAAGGGGCGGAGCCGCCGCAGGGCAGGGTAAAGAGGAAGGTGGCCCAGAGGAAGAGGAGGAGGGGGAGGCCCCTCACTTCACACTATCAGGAGGGCAGGGAGAGGAGAGAAAAGAGCACAGGTCAGAGGAGACAGGTGCATCACCACCCGCAGAGCCGAAGCTGCCACCCGCGAGGGATTCCCTGCAGTGCAGAAGGCCAGCCACCACCAAGCCAGCAGAGCCCACCACCAGTGCACGCACCAAACAGCCCACACAGTGCTCAGGACAGGCGCCTGGGTCCCAAGACGGCACTGCAGCAGGGCAGGAGGATCGACAGCGAGAGCATGCTAGGCGCTGTAGTCAGCCCGGGAGATCGGACTCCCTCTCTTTCCCTGCAGTGTGCTGGTATCTGCCTAACCCAAGCCTCAGCTCCAAGGTCCAGACAAGACTTCAGGTGCTGGGGACGAGCTGCCCTGGAGTCCACAGGCACAGATCTCCTCACTGCTCCCAGACTGCCGCAGTAGCGGCAGAATACACTAAGTTAACAGGCCAAGTAAGAATTGGGCACACTGAGCAGGCATGACGGCACGTGCCTGGAGTCCCAAGCTCTGGGGAACTCTGGGGGGCTGAGGCAGGAGAACTTCCAATTTGAACTCAGCCTAGGCAGTTTAGCAACCTAAGAAGGCCCTGTCTCACAATTCAAAACCAACCAATCAACAAACAAACAAAAAGGCCAAGGATGTAGGTCAGCACAAAGGACACCAGGCTTAATCCCCAGGAAATAATGAATGACCTGAATGAATGAATGAATGAATGAACGAATGGAAAACACTAGCTAGGATGGTAGTACACAACTGTTAATCGCAGCTGCTCAGGAGTTGGCACAGGAGGACTCATGCTCAGCCTGGCCTGAGCAATTGCTGTCTCAAAATAAAAAAACTGAGGAGCTGGGGTTGCAGTTCATTGATAGGTTGCCCTTGGCTCCATCCCCAGTACCAAAACAAGGAGAAATATTTTAGAACTTCCTATCACCAAAAGTGGAAGACAAAATTAAGGTCTCCTTGTTCAATAACTTTACAAAAAGGTCTCTCTGCCTTCCGCAGCTCTATACTATACTGAGGGCCAAGGTGAGCCTCAACTGAGACAACAGAAACACATTGCATCAGAGGTCCCAGCCACATGGCCCTTCAGCCTTGGGGAGCAGGAAAAGGAGGGCTAGGCTCAAACACCACGCTGGCAACGTCAAGGAGCTCAGACCCTAATCCTCCAGCTGGAGCTCCCGAGGAAGGTCTGAACAGAGGCCTCTGCTGGTTCCAATGCAGCACATAGCCAAGCCCCTGGGGGCTCCAGGGCACACGAGTTTGGTGGTGAATGGCAGTTACTGGACACACCGCGTGGGACTGAGCTAGCGGAGCAGGTGCTCTGGAGTCACAGTGTTGGCTGCGTGCATTTGTTTCCTGCTTTATAAGCTCCAGGAGATGCCATGGCCAGTCCAAAATACACACTGGTGAAAGGTGGGCTGGGGAACTACTCCCCACCCTCTCACCAACCCCTAAAGAAAAAAAAGCACTTAAAATATTTGTAACCTTAATAAGTAGATTTCCATACACACCTGTTAAGGGTCGTAACGGGTTGGTCTAACACAGACAACAGCCCACTCTAGATTCAGAAAAATCATGAAGAAGCATCCCAGCACCACAGCAAGGAGGAAGCAGAGGAGAGCACTGCAGAAATATTTGGAGGAAAAATGAGAATGAGGAGAAAATAAAATACACTCAATGCATGAAGCCAAGAGAGCAAGAGGTGTCGGGAATGAAAGGAGTCACTGAGAACAGATGCAGGCTGGCTTCCTGGGACAGGTGTCCCTCTGTCTGGCCTCTGTGCCAGACTTTGGGCCCACAGGAGTGGTTCTTGCTGGAGCATGGACCCTCACACAGCAGCCAGGGGCAGCAGGCCCAGCAGGTTTTGCTCCCATGCAGCTGGAAGCACAGCCCTCCTTCCCGCCCTAAGGCGGAAACCTCCGAGGGAGGCAGGCAGGCCCAGTCCCAGCACGCCTGCAAAGGCACTGGGAAACTGACAGCAGGCAAGTGAGGACTAGCCTAGGCTGGGCCTCTCGCTCCGGCACCCATTCCCACGCTCCAAGGGCCCCACCAGGCACAAGGGCCCAGGCCTGTCTGCCCCACCGTCCACCAGGCTCAGCAGCAGTGGGAGCGGCCACAGGAGACCGGCTAACTCCCGCTGATGTCCATCCCCTGACCACGACTCTTCCCAGAGTCCCCTGCCCAGCGCTGGGGACCACCATCACCCACTGCTCTTCTAGTCCAGGGCCCAAGGCCACTCTCCCCTGTCCCGCCCTTCACTCCCACAGGCCGCTCAGCTGGCACCGTTTTCCTGCTGCACTCCCGCATCACCACCTCTCAGACTGCACCCTTGCCCAACCCTGCTCTGTGCTGTGTGTGCCCGGGAGCCTCCCATACTGAGGTCGCCCAGGACTGCATGCACAAGAACACACGCGGCTCCACCCTGTAATCCTCCTTGTGACCAGAGCCCAGACTGCCACTGCCATGAGCACTCGGCGACAGCAATGCTAACAGGCGGCACCCTGCCTCAGTGACCACTTTTGGGCCCCACAACTCTAATTCAACAGAGGGACTGGGCGGGTGGGAAGGAAACTCCCAGGCTCTGCTGGCAGGGGCAGAGCATCCTGGCCCTGGGCCTGGCCAGAGAAGACCCTGCAGCAGGCAGAGGAGCAGCAGGCCAGGGAGAAGCCTGCTAGAACATCGGGGCGACAGTGGGAGCCGCACAGAGGTGAGGTTGTCAGTTGTTTCAAGGTTGGTTTCTACCTCCCAATTACATTACTTCACAGGGATGTCTCAGCCTCAAACTATTCGGTGAAGCAGCAGCAGAAATTACCCAGATGCAGAGTGGGCTGCAGGGAGCGGCCAGGCAGGTTTCCCCACACCAGCACCATGCACCAGCGGGTCCCACCCGCACCACTGGAGTCCCCAGGCGCCAGGCCACCATGGATCTGCTGCGTGGCTCCCAGCTCCCCCTGGGCCTTGCCTGTGAGGACCCAGGTCAAAGGAGCCGAACAGCACCCAGGAACTCACACTCAGCACCCTGCTGACAAGGCGGGGTGCCTGCGCCTCACTGCAAGGAGGAAAACTCGCAGGGGAAGGAACCGCCCTGGGGGGCCACACGCCACAGCATTTGTCTTTAGCTGTCCTGGGGACTGAACCCACACCTCCACACTGAGCTGCATCCCCATTTTTAAAATTTTTATTTTAATTAGTATACACTCACAGTACATCCTGACTGCACAAGGAGTTGGCACTTATACATAACACATCACTTGTGATCCTCCTGCCTCAGCCCCGAACAGTGCTAGGATTATTTATATGTACCACTAGGCCCAGCTACAAATGATGAATTTACACCCAGGTCTATGCCATTCTGAAGCCTACAGACTACACAGTCCAAATAAAAGGGCGGGGAAGATATCACAGGCTAGGTCATGGGCCCAACAACCCCCAGGATCTTTCTTCTTCACCATGACAGGAGAGGAGAAGGCTGCCATCCTTCTTTTTAGTTCAGTTTAGTTCACAGAATTATCCATTCCTACTTACACGTGACGGAAAGGAGAGAAAATGAGGGAAAAAGGAAGGCCTAACACTCAGACCCGACATCTCCTCTCTGGGCCATACACCACAAAAAGAGCCATGGGCCAGAGCCCGCCGAGGGCAGGCAGGGCAAGCAAAGCCTATGAGTCCCATCCAGGTTCACCTCTGAGGGTTCTCAAGTGGACCACGGTTGCTGTCGGTGGAAAGGGGTATCAAGGGACCCAAGGTGGGAAGAGAGGCACGGAAGCCAGCCTGGTCCTCCTCCTAGAGCTGGATTTTCCGGGAATAGCTGCTTTTCCTCTCGAGAAGCCTAGGTGCTGAGTCACAAGATCGCACCCAGTGCACCCCTTTCTGCAGTTACCGCGCCCACAGCACAGTCCCTCATTCCAGCAATGACCAGAAGCGTCTGTCCCTTGTCAGAGCTCCAAACCAAAGCCCACTACACTAAACCAAGTGCCCGGAAGAACCCATGACGCAGTGATGCCACGCAAGCAGCACAGCAAAAGCAAAAACGAGCAGTGAGCAGGCGGGTGGGAAGGCGCACCCTGTGATCCCAACACTCAAGAGGCTGAGGCAGGAGGACTGCCACCTCAGGGCCAGGCTGGGTTACACAGCAAGCTCAAGGCCCACCCAAACTACACAGCAAGGCCCAGTCTCAACCCCCACCAAGAAGTCACTAACAGTACTGTGCTAGAATGACCTGCTGTACCATAAACTGGTGGAAATATACTTTGGGATTATGATTCTAAAAGGCTAAGAATGTAGGCTTTGACATAACACAGTAACTCATGCCTCTAATCCTTGCTACTTGGAGGCTAAAACACGAGAATCAAAAGTAGGAAGCACTGGCAACTTGGCAAGGCCTCAGCTTAAAAAAAAGCAAAAGCCACACATGGTGGTGCACACCTGTAACCCTACACCAGGAACCTGAGGCAGGAGGACTGCTGTAAGCTTGAACCTATCCTGAGCTACACAGTGAGTTCCAGGCCAGCCTGAAATACACAGACCTGCCTTAAAGAAATAAAATACAACACAGGTAGCACTATAGAACTGTAGGACAAAACATTCAAGCCAGAAAGGATTTGCCCCAAAAGTCAAAGTCACTTATTCCTGTCCAATCACAAACCCACAGGCAGAAAATTGACATTATTTCTAAATCAAAAGGATGAATATATACTTTTATTGATTTATTTATTTACTTATTTTGAGATAGAGTCTATGTAGTTCAGGCTAGCCTTGAACTGAGGCAACCCTCCTGCCTTAGCCTCCTGAGTCCTGGGATTACAGCCGTGAGCTTCCACACCCAGCTCCAAAGGCATGTATCCTGTCCACATTCTCCCGTGGCTCCTGGTAGAAAAAGTGCTTGCGCCAGAGTGCAAGGTCTGAGCGCCCTGCACCCCAGCCTGCCACTCTGCTGACCCTCAGAAGCACAGGGCTTCTCACTGCCCTGGGAGAGATGCTGGCCTGCCCAGCCTGCAGGGCTGACCTCTGGTACCACCAGTCCCAGCCACTTGGGAGGCTGAGGAAAGAGGATCTCCTGAGCCCAAGTGCTTAGGCCAGCACTTGGGCAAGAAGACATGACCCAGAAAAGAAATCCCAAGAACAGCCTGCTCCACCGCAGGTCAGCCCTGCTACCTGGAGCGCTTCCTGAGCCCACCCAAGCCTCTCCAGGGAGCTAAGGAAGTCTCTGGGCAAACCACCTTCCACCAGACTTGAGGGTAGTAAACAAAGCTATTTCTTCACACACTCGTGGTCCCAGGACTGGACGGCAGAGTGGGAAGCTCTGGGAGGGTCACTTGAGTTCAGGAGTGTGAGCCCAGCCCAAGGAAAGCTAGAAAACTCCAGCTCTTTAAAAAACAAAAGAAAACTCCCTGTCAAACAGAGGTTGAGGCAGGAGGCAGGCAGGAGAATCCCTGGAGTTTGAGGCCAGCCTGATCTACACAGTGAGTTCAAGGCCAGCCTAAACTACATTTCAAGACCCTGTCTCAAAAAAAAAAAACAAAAAAAAAATCAGTAAAAGAAAGATGCATATGTATAATCCTACCTATTTAGGAGGTAGCTGAGACAGGAGGGTCACAAGTCCTTTTGAGAGGGAGGTAGGGATGCAGTTCAGTGATAGAACAACTCCCCAGCATGCTCAAGGTCTTGGATTCCACCCCAAACACTGTAAGAGCAGGGGTTTGGGGCCCCATAGTATACACGTGTGGTCCCAGTAAGCAAGCAGGCGGCTGAGGCAGAAGGATCACTTGAGCTCACAGGTCCAAGATGAGCCTGGCTTCTCTCTCCAAGAGAGACCCATCTTGAAGAAAACACACTTGTAACATAATAGCTAGATGAGGTATTTTCTGCTCTCCTGTCCCACCAGCAGTGTGGGGAGCCCAACCCACTGCAAACTGAGAGCTGACCATAGGACAGGCTCAGAGGACAGACTCAGAGTGAGGAAAGGTGAGGCTCCCAGCCAGCGAGGGGCCCAGGCCCGAAGAAACAAAACCTGCTTCTCCAAGGCACTACGTGACACCCAGGACTGACTGGTCTGACAGGTCCTTGGGTCTCCAGGGGCCGCCTCCTGCCTCCTGGCCTCCCTACCCACGTGCCTCTCCAGGGCCTGCTCTAGGACAGCTGCATTCAGTCTCCTTTCCATCCCAAGGTCTAAGACTCGCAGTCAACAGTCACTCACCTGGGTCCGGGCAGCCCTGCCAAGGTGCTGGCCTGGCCTTATAAGGAGAAGCAGGACTTGGGGAGAGGCGATCAGGAAACAAAAGATCAGAGGTAGGCGCACAAGAGGGAGGTGTCAGGGCCAGTGAGGAGGAGAGGCCAGAGCCTTCCTCCTCCCACAAGGGCAGGCAGGGAGAGGGAGGCCAGGTACACAGCAGAGGAGAGAAAGTGCCAGCTGAAATGGGAAGGTGTGAAATGGCTGAGTCTCTGGTCATAAAAGACAAATCCTACAATAACTGGGACCTCTTGGACTCCCCCCATTTGTGAAGAAAATCATCACAGAAAGGCTTGTGAACCATAGGGTTGCTGAGGTCACACCACTGTCTGAGCACACTTTCCTTTTTTTACAGGGGCAGCTTCTCAGCAAACCCTTTTACTTCCCACCGGTGGCACCCAGCTCTTTGCCCAGCCGTCTTTACTGGGTCAAGCAGCAAGACACTGTCCTTTCCCTTCCGGCAGGCGTCGGGGACATGTAGGGGACACACTGCCCTTTATGGACAAGCACCAGGAGAACCTGTGGGCATGGTAGCACACTCCCATGACCACAGTGCTCCCAAAAGACGAGGCAGGAGGCCTGCAAACCAACTCGAGCCCCCACCCAGGCAATTTAGTGGCTTGGTGAGAACTTGAACTCTACAAGGCTGGGCATGGAGGTATGGTGGTATAGATGGAGCAGACATCCCAACCCTAGGAGGCTGAGGCAGGAAGAATGCGAGTGTGAGCCTAGCCTGGCTAATTCAGTGAGACCTTGCCTGCCTCACTAAAAATCTCAAGAGGCTCATGAGCTATGGAGCCCATGGCAAAAGCCCTAGTTTCA
Source organism: Dolichotis patagonum (assembly GCA_004027295.1). Taxonomy (NCBI): domain Eukaryota; kingdom Metazoa; phylum Chordata; class Mammalia; order Rodentia; family Caviidae; genus Dolichotis; species Dolichotis patagonum. Next base: position 54,235 of record PVJX010007111.1, on the reverse strand, counting down.
AGCCACAGTACCAGGAGGAAAAATCTATCAAGGGAACTATCTGTTTTCTTGAGACAGGGTTTTGCTATGGAGTCTAGACTGACCTTGGACTCACCATGGAATCCAGGCTGGCCTGGAACTCACAGTGATCCTACGACTTTTGATACCCGCCTGGCTGTTGGGGGAAGTGGTAATGTCCGGATAAAGAGAAAATGCCTTTTTTTTTTTAAGTATGGGAATTGAATTCAGGGCAGTGGCACTGAGCTACATTCCCAGTCCTCTTTATTATTTTTTTTTAAATTTTGACAAGATCCCACTAAACTGTTCAGGCCCTCTGAGCTCTGAGATAGCAAGTGTCTGCCACCAGGCCCTGCAGGAATCAGTACTTCTCTCTAGTGAAAGAGCAAATCCAACTCTAAAGGAAAGAAAAGTGGTTTATTCCTGCTCTTTCCCTAGAAGTTATCACACTTAACCCTCTCACTATACCCTCAAAGGTATCTCAGCTCCAGGGGCAGCCACCACCACTCCCAGCTAAAGTTCCTTTTTATGGTGAGTAAACTATACTTCAGGAGCAATCAGTATCTTGCCCAAGGCCATGGGCTAGAAAGCAGAAGCAGAGGCTCTACTCTGATTTACTTTTTGGTGTTTTGAGATTGGATCTCACCTTGTCATCTAGGCCAGGAAGTCCAGGCTGCCCTCACACTCCCTCCTGCCTCAGCCTCCCCTGTGCTGGTTAGCTACAGATGTGTACGACCACGCCCAGTTTGAACACAGACATTCTGCTCCACCCCATCTCAGGATCTTCTCCTTGACACAGCAGGAGGGGTATGGTATGCTTCCAAGGATTAAAGTCATTCCAAGTCCAATAGAGAAATAAGCAAAAAAGGATGCTTTTTGTGTGTCTGTGGAAAGGAAGGGCAATAAGAAAAAAAGGGGTGGAAACAGTCGGATCTCTGGGTCTTAGCTTTATTTATTCATGGGGTTTTTGTTTTTGAAACAGGGTCTGCAATGTAGTTCAGGCAGGTCCTGAACTCACTATGTGTTTGAGGATGGCCTCAAACTAGCAGTGATCCTTCTGCCTCAGCCTCCCTAGGGCGGACATTATAGGTGTGAGCACCACAGGAGGCTCCTGAGCTTCACTTTAAAGAGCAAGACCTTTGTGGCCCTGAAGCAAGGCCAGCAGATTGCTGTAGCTGCTGGTTTCAAACAGGAGCCTAAAGAGAATTCTTTCTGTGGTCTTTTGGCCATTTCAGAACTTTGCAAATGTAATGGTCAATTCATCAGAAAGATATAGCAGGTGAGTGTGTCAGACTTTTGGTGGCCTAAAGGAGAGAGACCCTGGTGCCTCGGGACCTGCACCGTGCGGTTGACTTGGGGTGCCAGAAGAACAGGGAGCTCGTCCCCTCTCTGGGAGGCAGCTGAGAGTGTGGCAGACTCTTGGCAGCCCGAAGTAGAGAGACCCTGGCGCTTCAGGATCTGCACCATGCGGTTGACTCGGGGTGCCGGGAGAACAAGGAGCTCCTCCCCTCTCTGGGGGGGCAGCTGTGAGCCTGCTGGCACTCGGGCTGAGAATCAAACATCTCATGTTATCCTGTCCCCCATCCCGTTTCCCCCTGCCCCCCGCTTAGCAGGTGGGAGCCAGTGAACTACACATCTGGTGAAAAGATTGGCTATGTTATTTAGTATGAGCTCCCCATATGCAAAGATATGGAAAACCAATTGGAAGAAAACAAGAGACAATATGACAGATAGTGAAGATCTCTGGTTGTCTAGCGTTGAAATTTATGCTTTCTTATGTCCCATTCTGTTCTGTTTTGTTGTGTTTAATTTTACCCCCTTTAAAATTTAAAAAAAGAGCAAGACCTTAATCCTCAGGAGAAAACAACCAGTACTTGAGGAAAGGAGCTAGGGACAAAACAGGTCCCACTCTGGACAATCACCCACTTTTCCACAGGCCAGTGTGCTCAGGAACCTGGCTACCTGCCCTGTTCTCAGATCACCTCCACTTGAGGAAGAAAATACAGATGTTCCTCCTCTCATTCTTAATGTCCCATCTCACCAAACCTAGAGCAAAGGCCATGCTGGTGTGGGAAAGCTAAGGAAAGAAACAGGCCTCTGCAGCCACAGAGCAGAGGGATTGTTCTGTAATCTCGAGGTATGTCAGCAATCTGCCTCCAGGGCAGCTGCCCTCCTGGGCAATCAAAGGCGGGTTTGTGTGGCTTGCTCTCTCTCTTGGGTCCGGCTGGGCGAGAAGTGAGGACCCCGTGATGCCCAAGTGAGAGAAATCACCTGCCTCACCACTGCTGAAACACAGAGAGGAAAAACAGCAAGAAGCAAAGAGGGAAGCAGGGGACAAAGGATACAACAGATGTTACCACAGTCCAGACACAGGGGAATTCGAGGACACCTAACCACTCCCTAGTTCTGGGCAAGCCAAAGGACAGGCAGGCTTCTCGGCCCTGCAGCAGCCAGAGGCCATGCTGAAGGGTGAGTGCTGGGACGCAGCGCCCATTACCTGTCTCACCTGTCTCAGCCAGCAAGAGCAAGATAAAGAGCTGAGAACCTCATTTAACATTTCTTTCCCAGAATCCCCTTCTTAACTAAATCCTCCTGGCCATTCATAAATCACAGTAACACACACCACTTAAGTGGAGGGCTATGGGGCTCTGTCAGAACTTACACCCTCCCAGTCCGATCCACGACACCTACAGAGGTCACTCTCTTCTCAGCAGAGCCCCAGTGGAGCTGCTCTCCAGGGACAGAGATTTCACAGGAGAACCACAAAGACAGCGCCCCTCTCCGTTCCCCCACTCCCAGCTTTCTCACTTCCTGTCACAGTAGCACCAGACCACAGTCTCCCAGAAACAAACAAATACAAAGTGCTGGATTCTGGGCTGTGGGCCAGCCGCATTCCAGGGCATCCTATCTACCAATCACCAGGCGAGCTCCTGCTTTGCCCCGCTCCATTCCTTATCATGTTGGGGAAAACAACCCTCCTCCCAGCCCCAAGTACAAAGCTCAGGCAGCTAAGAACCGGCAGATCTGGGAGGGGGTGGGGAGGAGTCTCCAGGGCTAGGGGTTTCAAAGCTTCCTACTTAGCAGGCCTGAGACAGTAGACAGTAACACTGAGGGCTTTAAACCTACTCTGTCACATTCAGTCCAGCGGCATTAGACACACCCCCAAGGCAGCGTCTTCCCTGTAATCTGATCACCTACCTGCACTCAGTCATGTAACAGTCCCACCGGGGCTACACGGGTCATAGCCTCTGTCACCGGCTACCACCCAGTCCTGCCACTCTCAGAGCCCTTCGAACTCTTCCCCGCAGCACAGCGCCAGTCTTGAGCAGGCCCCACCGAGAACAAACAAAGGCAGCAGACTCCACCCAGGCGAGCAGCAGTTGATCCAGTGCTGGGGCAAAGTTCCCTGCTTCTCCAGGGGAGGAGAGCATGGCTAGGAGCTGCACCACAGCCCACAGCTGAGAGGTCACAGCAGCAGCCTCAGCCTTTCCGGTTGAGCTGGGGATCTGCAACCCACTCTGAAAAGAAAGCCTCCCTTCCTAATAAGGCCCTCTGCTGGGCCCAAGAGTGGAAGAAATGATACATTTTTCTATGATCTTAAAGAGGCCACTGGAAGTCAGCCCTAACCCCAAAGAGCTCGACACCCCACGCATAAACAGTACTATCAGCAGAAATCTCCACAGGGACATTCTAGCCACTAGCCAGCAACATGTTATCTTTCCCTATCTTCTCCTTTCCATCCTCTTAGACCTCCCACAGCCCTTTCTCAGACCTGCTAAAAGCACTGTGGACCAAACCCCAACCTCAGCAGTCCATGAGGCAACGGGAGCTGAATCTAAACCGGGAGCTGAATCTAAACCGATACAATTCGGGAGGATTAGTCCTCACCTGGACCTGGTACAAGGCTGGGAGGTAGGGCAGGAATACACAACGGTCAGCACTCCAGGCTGGGGGAACACAATAGCTAGCAATACAGTAATCCACTTAGAACACCAATTCAGCAGCCAGCAGGACCTGGCCACTGCAAAGCCCATCACTGAAGCACACAGAAACCAAACTTTAAGGTCTCCTACCCAGGACAGAAGCAGGCGGACTTCCTTGTTCTCTCGGGGATGCTGCAGCTGGGCCTGGGGGTGCACCCCTGTCATCATTGCACTCAGGAAGCTGAGGACTGTTTAAAGTCTGGAGCTAGCCTGGGCAACAATTTGAGATCTTGTCTCAAATAAACCAAAAGAAAAAGCCAGCATTCTCACCCGATATCCCCTACTCATAGCAGACCAAATCACTCAGACTCAAGTACCAGAGACCGGCAGATAGGAACTCAAAACTAGTAGCATCTAAGGGTGCAGAGTTTTCTGAGATACTTTCAAACAGGGAAAGCTGCAGAAGACACACCCCAGACGGGGCACTGCCCCGGCTGCAAAGGATGCCTGGCAAGTTCTGTGTGTCCAACTGGGCAGGTGAGACAGACAGAGCTCCAACTCAGAAACACAGTCAGGCTGCCAGTGAGGGGGAAGGGGACCAAAAGAGCCCACCTCTGACCACCACCCAGCCTCACCGGAGGGTAGCTGCGAGCAGGCAGCAGGCGACGCAGAGAAACTGACCAGAGGACCAATGGGTAAGAAGTCTCTGAGGGCACCGGGCACCACCACAGGAAGGACAAGATGCTGGCTATCCAGCTTCCTCACCACCCTCTCCAAACAAGGCCCAGAGCTGGCAGGGCTGGAGGAAGGGGAGGCAGTGAAAGAATGTGGCTGGGAGCAGTCAGCTACATTCCAGCTGACCAACATCCCACAGAGCACTGAGGATGCCTGAGAATCCAAGCCGCCAAGCTCCCGCTCCGAGTTCCTGGGACGCGGCTGTGCGCTTCCAGTCCCTCCTCCACCCCTCACCCTCCAGTGCGCAGTAGAGAGGGGTCATTGAGATGGGCTGATGCAGGCACCAGCTGTTCCCGCCGCGCCCACTCCCCTGCTCCTCCCACCCCATCCCGGTCTCCAGCAAACAGTTCAGACCCACTTTAAACACAGCATAACTGAAATGCCCCACTCAACCAAACAGTGAGAAACTTTTGTTTCTGCATGCTGCTTCTTCTCAGTGTCCAATGGGTTTCAATTCCTTCCCCACAACTCCTTGAGGGGTGGAGGAGGGACTGGAAGCGCACAGCCGCGTCCCAGGAACTCGGAGCGGGAACGTGGCGGCTTGGATTCTCAGGCATCCTCAGTGCTCTGTGGGATGTTGGTCAGCTGGAATCTTTCTTTTTTTTGGGGGGGGGGATTACTGGGGATCCAACACACAACCTCCTGCTTGCCAGGCGGGCGCTTACACTGCTGAGCTAACTCCCTGGAACTATTTTTAAATATCAGGGAATACAGGAGAGGGGTATATAAGCTGAATATAAAATGATGTGTGGGAGAGTAGGTTTCCTAGACTGCCAAAGCCAAGCTAGTGCAGGGCTCCCGTGTAAAATCGAGGGGACAAGGGCAGCCACACCTGGACAAGATGTGACACAACTTTCGAAGGCCCAGTAACTGAGAGCAGCATGACCAGTTCTCCCCCACCCCAGTTCCAAGTTGGCCAGAGCTGGGCAAGGAGGAAGCAAAGGAAGCCAGCACTTCCTTTTCAGACAGGAAGTAAATCGGCCTTTCCTGTCCAGTTTTAAACAAATTGTCCAGCTGAATTTCATTGCTAACATCCTCTCCTGAGTTTGTTGCACAATTTCAAAATGAAGACACAGTCTACAAGTTTCCCTTCCTCCATACCATGCATAACCTCCACATCACAGGTAATATCTGGAACTCAAAATTCACACTAGGCCAGCATGGTGGTGCACACCTGCAATCTCAGCACTCAGGAGGATGAGGCAGGGGCATCGTTGCAAGTTTGGGAGCAGCCTGGGCTACCAAGTGAGCTCAAGACCAGCCTGAACTGCACAGTGAGACTCTGTCTCAAAAAACAAAAAACAAAACAAAACAAAAACTCATTCCAGCCACCTCTCACCACATCTACCACAGAAACCACTAAGCTTCCAGTGCTTCACCTACTACTGAAATAGCCACCACCTGAGAAGCAGCATGTAGCTTAACTCAAATGTTCAGGCTTTGAGGTCCTCAGAGCTGATCCATCAGAATTACCAAGGAAGCTTTTTGAAAGGAAAAAAAATATATATATAGTCCCCTCACCTCAGCTGCTGGAGAGGATGGCTAGAAATTTATGTGTTAGGTTCATTTTTTGGTTTTTTGCTTGTCAGTGGCACACACGGTCTCCAAATTGACCTACATTCCCTGCCCTTTTGTTTGTTTCTTTGTTTCTTCAGTTGTCTTGAGACAAACTGGATTCAAACTTACCACCCTCCTGCCTCTGCCTTCCAGAATCCTGGGATTAGAAACACGTACCACCACACTGGGTTTGGAAATTCCTGTTTTTAAAAACACCCCACAGTGGCCAGGGATTAGGGTTAGAAGCCTACTACACAGGAAATCCTGTCTCAAAAACCAAACCAAAGAATTCGTTCAAGAAACAAAGAGCTGTGCCATGTTTTCAAAGCCTGGTTCCGTACTATATCCCAAAAGAAGTCCGAAGTCTTAAATCCAGCAGTCAAGACTCAGGTGTTTCTAGTTTATTTGACAGTGTATAAGAGAAATAGCCAGAAATCTGGATTCAAGGGTTACCTGACATTTGTCCAAACAGGTCACTTTAACTTCTGGCTTAACTTAAGAGCAAGTAAGCATGGAACCAAATTGTCTTTCAAAGAACTAGGAAGAAGACAAGGGGCTGGTGACAGAGCTCAGTGGTAGAGTATGCATGTTCGAGTCTGGCTTTGATCTCAGCACTGCAAAAAGAACAACAAAAAACCATGGAGAAAAATATTTCCATAAAGAAGCACATGTCACTGAAGACTTAGCAAAAAGGGCATCAAAAGATACTATCATGGTGGTGGCGCAGGCCTGTGACGCCAGCACTGGGCAGGAAGACTGCCATGGGCCCAGGCCAGCCTGGGCTACACAGTGAGTTCAAGGCCAGCAGGAACTGCATACTGAGACCCCATCTCAAAAAACCAGAAAGAGATTTTAAAATTTTCTTAAAAGATATACTACCATGATAATCACAAACATCTTGCCCTCATTTATACCTCCTTAAGTAATACATATCAACCAGTTACTTGAATCAACTTTAAAATCTCGGAGAATCTGTGACTGCCTGGAATATCTCCCATACAAGATAATACACTCAGTTACCAGACCAAAGAAGAGAAGTGAAAAGGAAAAAATGCCTCCTGATGAAGGTCATCTCCCAAAGATGATATTAAGTAACAGGATGTAGAATAGCTAAGTATAATTAAATAAAGAAGAAAGGAGTATAACCAGGTCAAGTACTTGGGCTAAAAACTCTCAACCAAGAAAAAGAGACACACACAGAGATTCTTTCAGTAGGCAACAGACCAGTGGAACCAGAGGTCCTGAGAGGAAAGTAAGAGTAGGTGAATCATGACACAGGTCCTCTGCTAATCAAATATCCTTTCACTTTCCTGGACGGCACTGCCACAGAATATCAAATCACTAATTAGTGGGTGCTCCTTCCTCAGCTCCATCAAAACCACTGGGTACTCTGATCACCCCTAATGAGCTAAACATACCCATGAAAGGGAAAATAAAAGACCTGCCGGTCAAGAATGATGACTGACTACAACGTGCAGGACCGAAACATAAGTATGGTAACCTGTCCACTGGTCCTTCATCTCCAGTATGGAAAGGAAGAGAGAAGGAGAGAGGGGGGAAGGAGAAAGAAGAAAGAAGGAAGAAAAGAGAAGAATAAGAAACAATAAAGAAGCCTTCAAATCTCCATGAACACAGAGCTTTAAAGAAGCAAGAGGGTCATGGATATAGCTCAGTGACACAGCACCTGCCTGGCAAGTGCAAAGTCCTGAGTTCCACTCCTGGTACCAAAAAAAGGCAAGAACTTTTGATTGAACAAACACAGCAAAGACAAAGTATGATATTTAGTCAAACCAACAGCTTTTGTCCTCAAAGAAAAATGGTACCAGCTCTCAGCTGTCACTCCTCCTGTTTGGAGAAAACTATGTGATAGCTAAGAAAACGAAATTTGTTCTCCATTCCCAACCACGTAAACTTATTCCCAGTTGCTGTAATGTTATCATCCTCCAAGACGAAGTCATCAGCCTGTCCAAAACCCGTGGCTCTGAGAGTTCCTCTCCTGGAGCTGCGGCACAGAGATAGAGGCGGAGGCTGGACAGGTGCTCCCCCAACCCGGGAACAGCCCACAACAAGTGGGAAGAGCTGTTACCCTGGCCCCAAGGCGAGGAAACAGCTTTTCCTGGTGCTGACTGGTGCTAAGCCAGGTCCTGCACTGCCCCCTCTTCCCTGTACATGGTGGGCCCTCCCCGGACTGGCCTCTACCCTCTCCTCATGTCCTGCTCCTCAGCAACAAGGCGCCTCTGAAGTCTCTGTACTGCACTGCCCACCCGGCCTCGGTCTCCAGACACCTCACACACAGGCCCTCCGCAAACACTCACCAGGCACCTGACATCAGCTTCACACCGACACTGACAGGCCTCCGTGCTTACTTGTGTTTGCCTCTTGCAATCGTAACAGAGTCTGCGAAAACAAGTATCGACTAGGTCTCTTTGGCTCATCATATGCCAGGGCACCGTATACAGCAGGCTTTCAAATTTCTTTTGGATGAATGAAGATGTTTTACTTCGAATAAACACAAAGAGTTAAATGCCAGAAAAACAAATCAGCTCTCATTTTCATTTCTACACGTTTTTCCTAATTGTGATCTCAGTCCAAGGCTGGAGGCTCTCTCGGCCTCACCTCCCTACATGGCTGACAGCCAGGGGAGACACTCAAGTGGCAACAGTGCCCCAGTTTACAAAGTCGTCACCAGAGAGCAGAGCTGCGCAGAGGTTACAGAGCTCCCCCACTTCCACAAAGGAGTAGGAAAGAAATCAGATTGGCACTGATTTCCCTTTTAAAATAGATTCCTCTGTTTTAAAAGTATACTGAATATACAGCAGCCACTTCATTTCAATGAGATTTACTTCGTTTCCAATGAAATGGGAACTGCAGGTGCTCCGATAAATCGAATGAAAAGCTGACCTAGTTTCCATAACTGTGTCCCATGTCCTAGACCATCAGAATAAATTTTGGTTTCTTAAAACATAAGCTCCCTAAAGACAACAGCTTTCACTCCACAAAGAGAACGCCCGATGCTACACTGCACTCCAGGGCCATACAACAGGGCATGCACACACAACATTCAACGTGCGTCCCAGGAAAGCAGCTTCCTCTCCCCCACAGTCAGGAAGCACAGCGAGCGATTAGTTAGAGAATGAAAAGGAGCACTGCACATGAAAGCTGAAAGCTTAATCTAAATACTACAAGATGACATGGATCTCCCTGGGTTACAATGGTAACCCTAATATAGATCCAACGGAAATAAGCCAGAAGCAATACCCCAACCATCCTAACTTCAGCACGTGAGTATCATTTATTCTACAGTAAAAATCAGAAAGCTCCAATATCAACTGTTACTGAGGCAAAGTGATACCTATGAAAACTACCAACCAAAGCGGGAAATGATAGAGCAGGAAAGCAGCAAAGAGAGACAAACGGAGTTACCACAGAATCAGGAGGTCAGACAAACAGGAGAAAAACCATAAGGAGTATCCTGAGAGGAAAATGCAGGATAAAAAAATGCAGGAAGCAGTCAGGTGTGGTGGTGCACACCTGTAATTCCAGCTACTTGGGAGGCTGAGGCAGGAGGATGACCAATTCAAAGCCAGCCTGGGCAATCTATAGATACCTGCTCCAAACATAAAAAGGGCTAGCGATGTAGCTCAGCAGCAGAGCGGCACAGCAAGTGTGACCAGGAGGCCCTGGGTTCAATACTCACTCCCACTAAAAAAAAAAGCTGGATGAGAGAGCTCTGCAAGGAGGCTATGGAGTGCCACCAGGAATTATTTTAAACTCAGAACACTCTGAGCTCAGAACACCAGCTTGATGGGTTCCTTAGTATGAAGAAAAGGGATGGGAAAGAAGGAAATTCCAGGCTGAAAGAAAGCTGAAAGTTTCAGACATGGCTGCCTCTCTCACACACACATCCCACAGGCCACAGCTTGGCTTTTGCACACGCAAGAACTGATTCTTTTCTTAGAAGCACAGGAAGTATTCATGAAACTCAAAACTTCTACATGGCACAGTTTTGCAAATGTACAAATGTTTCCTGAACACAAAAAAGGGAACTTATTTCAAGAAAAGAGATAATAAAAGCCTCCCTTCATTTCTGTGTGATTGTTTCCTGTACAACTACTCATAACTATTATCTTACCAACTCATCTGCACAAGTGAGACTTTGAGGTAAAGAATCTGGTTCCAAATCAAGAATAGTAAACCCAAGCAAAAGCTTTTTAAACCCATTCAATGCCAAAATTAGAAAAAAAAAAAAAATGTCCCTTGGATGCTAACTTCCCTTCCTATACTGTAAATACCAAATGGTAGCAATCAACTAGTTACTGCTAATTTTTCCCCTAAACTAAGTCTCATGAAATCATTAAGAACTGGGCATGGTGGCACATGCCAGTAATCTCAGCACTCTGGGAAGCTAAAGTAAAAGGATCACAACTTCAAGTCCAGTCTGGGCAGCTTAATGAACTCCTGCCTCAAAACGGAGGTCGAGGAGCCAGACATGGGGCTGTAATCCCAGCACTCAGGAGGCTGAGACAGAAAGACTGCCAAGACTGAGGACTACCTGGGCTACATACCAAGTTCAAATCCAGCCTGAACTATTCAGGGAGACCTTGTCTCAATCAACTGATCAATCAATCAATGGGTTGTCAATGCAGCAGAGTATGAAGAACCTGGGTTCAATCTCCTGTAGCAAAAAAAAAAAAAAAAAAAAAAAAAACCTTGAAAATGCTCAGGCTTTGCCACCTGTTTCTCTTCCCCTACATTCATACTTTACTTTAATAAAAGTTACCCATTCTCAAATTGGGTGTGGTGGTACATTCCTTTAATCTCAGACTACAGGAAACTGAGGCAGAATAAACTAGAACTCCAGGCCAGTGGGGGCTACATAATGGAACCCAGTCTCAAAAAAAGAACAAGTTACCCCTTCTCGTATCACCACTGTTTTGGACAACTCCACCCACATAACTCCCCAAATCTGCCTATTACTAAAAATGAAATTCTTCCCATGGAAAAACAGGTTGACCTACCTATGCAGGTAGCCCAATTACTCTACACTTCAAGGATCACATCAATCAGTGAATCACAGGTTTTGGTGGCTTCCTGCTGTTTGTTTTTGGCGCTGAGAACTGAACCCAGGGCCTTGCACATGCTAGGTAAGCATGCAGTGGCCCCAGCCCTGAGTGGCAAGTTTGTGGGGCTTTTTTGGAGACACAGTGAATATTACTTTTTTCTTTCTCTTTTTTGGCTTATTTTTTTTTTTTTTTGTCTTAAATCTCAGCTTTTGTTGCTGCTGCTTTCTTTTGGCAGTACTGGAGACTAAACCCAGAGCTTCACAGAGTTGCACTCCACCAGTTCTGATGCAGGGTTTCACAGAGTTCCCCAAACTGGCCCTAGAACTTGCTGTCCTCCTTGTCTCAGCCTCCCAGCTACCTGGGGTTACGGACAAGGCCCACTGTGCCCAGTTAAATGTTGGGTTTTAAAAGAATTTAAAAGCTATTCAAAGCCAGGTGTGGTGGCACACTCCTGCAATCCTGGTGCTTGGGAGGCTGAGGCAGGAGAACTTCAAGTTTGAGACCAGCCTACATCACAAAATCATCTCAAAAGCAACAGCAAAAAAAGACATGTAGCTCACAAAGTTTGAGCTCATCTGCTGTTCTACTATGAGCTTCTCACTGCTCATGAGTTTTATGTTACCTTACCAACTCACTGTCACAACACAGTCAGTGCCACTACCACCACTTCACAGGGATTAAACAGTGTGCCCAGGCCAGCGCTGTGCAGCTCTCCAGTTAGAGATCACCTTGGGGTCAGCACAGTGACTGGATGGGGCATGATGATCCGACACTGGAGGCAAAATACTACCTGGCATCTAAGTACACAGAGGTGGGCAGAGCTACTGTGCTACCCTTGCAACTCTGCTGCAAACCTGAAATTAAAACTTAATAATCACTTTTAGCATCACACAGTGAGCCATGTTTTGTGAAAATCGTGACCAAATTACCCACAGCTACCAGCACCTATGCCCTAAGATAAGAAAACTTGGAGGCAGGCATAGGGGCATGCACTATGGTCTCAGCTACTTGACAGACTAACACAGCAGACCACTTAAGCCCAGAAGTTCAAGACCAGCTTGGGCAACACAGTGAGAGCATGATGGAAAAAAAAAAATCTTCAGAGGCTGGGCATAGTGGCACACGCCTGTAATCTCAGCACTCAGGAGGCTGAGGCAGGAGGATCACTGTGAGTTCGAGGCCAGCCTAAACTGCATAGTGAAAATCTGCCTCAAAAAGAAAAAAAATTTTAAAAAGTAAAAACTCTCAGGATCCCTACACCGCCCTACTACATGCCTGATCTGAACTGCCTGTCCCCTGGGCAAGCTGAGACCACAGGGCTCACTGGAAAGGCCCCTAACACTGAGGAGCACTGTCCCCAAACCAGGCCATGTGGTTGGCGGCACTTAGTATCCAATAATCAACAACACACAATTCCAAATGATGGGGTGGGGTTTAACTCAAAAACTGCATTATCACAGCGAAATTCAAATCAATCACACCCTAGTTCTCCTCTTCCTCCTGCGACCTCCGGTCAGGCTCCTTCCAAACTCCATGGAACCCTCAGAGCAGCACGCCAGAGGCAGGGCACCCTGTCCACATGGTGGAACACCCAGCCCTCCTCCGAGGAGAGGCAGCCTAGATACCCATGGTGCATTCTTTTACATAAGTTCCCTGCTGGTACTAAATTACCTATGAAAACTTAAGTGTGGTTCTGAAACTCATAAACTTCCCAATACACTTCATGAACAAAAGCTCCCAAAGTTCCATGGCTGAAGCAGCGATTAGAAAAATATAATGAAAAAAACTATATATATACATATACATATACACATACACATATACATACATAATGGCATCAGTGCCTGGGGATGAGTTCAGTGGCAGTGCACCTGCCTAGCAGGCACAAGACCTGGGACTCAATCCCCAGCACCACAAGAGAAAAGAATAATAACAACAATGATAACAATACACTTTCTTTAAAGCGCTGAGGTTATTAATGTTCAACACTCTCTCAAAAAAAAAAAATGTTCAACACTCTCACTTCAACATCTTTATTTTTTTGTCTCTTTGTTGTTTTGTTTTTGATATAGGATCTTTCTATGTAGCTCAGGATGGCCTCAAACACTGGGCGATCCTCCTGCCTCAGCCTCCCAAGTGCTAGGATCACAGGTAAGCTCTTTACACTTCCATTCACAGGAGCAAAACCATGCATGCCCTAGGGAATGGCAATGCGGAGGTTTGCAGGGTTAACCCCGTGTTTGAGGAAAGGAGCTGTCTAGGACCCTCTCTCTCTCTGTAGATTGCTTGCCAAGAAAGGAAACCCGACCAGAAGGAAAGTTAAAACAGTCTACTGTTTCCAGTACCTCTGGAAAGGAGACTCACAATAACACAGCCTCCCACAAAAGCTTTACATCACACGGGAATTTTACTAATTTCCGTTGTGTTGCTTTCTATCTCAACTTGCTTCCAAGCCATCCACACCAGTCTCTAAGATTCCCATCTAGTGCCTCGGGTAACCGAGAGGAGGATGCCTAGGGACACTGGGACAGGTGCTACAAGGATGTAGATACAGGATAGTACCACACCTAGACAATTCAGTCAGGAGGGAAAGACAATGAAATAAGACAGATAATTCTAACACACTATGACAATATGTTATTTGAACACAAGCCCCTTCCAGCCAGGGGTAACACAATTCCAAAGCAAATACCTGAAACTTCCCTGAAGAAATTTCACTGATAAGCAAATGAAGTCTGAAACAATTCTGGGAAGCTGAAGAAATTAGGGTAGCAGGGGTGGGGTACACAGCTCGTAGAGCACTTGTCTAGCACGCACTGGACCCAGGGTTCTACCCCTAGTGCCTCAAGGGAAAAAAAATGTTATTAAAAAGCCAGGTGCAGTGGCAGAAACCTGTAATCCCTGCACTCTGGGAGGATGAGGCAAAGGATTCCAAGTTTGAGCCCTACCTGGGCCATTCAGTACTTCGCAAGTCTCTAAAATTTAAAAAAGGTTAAGGATGAAGGGCTAAGGGTGTAGCTCTATGCAAAGACACTGAGTTCAGTGGGGATACGGGTGTCATATATAGCAAGATCCCTCTCTAAAGGTTAATATCCATTTGAGCATAGTCAGCTCCCCACAGGCACTAAAGGAAACAGATTTTTTTTTGAAATGAATCCTTTATATACATTATCCCAACCCAGGAGGGAGAAGGCTGGAAATCTATGACCCTTCCTGAGCTATGATACATCTCGCAAGGGTCCATTTTAGTTCTAGCTGTTACTTCCATTTCTTCTGAATGAGGTCTGTGCTAAATCACTATTTAAGTCCATGGGACTCTGTAGTTAGTCACCAGTGTACATCCTGGCCACCACCATTCATAGACAGTAAGATTTTCAGCAAACCTCAGGCTTCTCTCAGTCTTAAATTGCTTTTAAAAAATTTTTTTTCGGAAATTAAATAGTTTAGGGGCTGGGGATTTAGCTCAGTGGCATAAGCATCTGCCTTGCAAGCATGCATCGTGAGTTCGATCCCCGGTACAAAAAAAAAAAAGAAAAGAAAAAAGAAATTAAATAGTTTATGCAAAATAAATAAATAAATTACATTAAAAATAAATAAAATAGTTTATGCAAAATGCAGAACCAGAGAAGGGGAGGCCAAGGACAGGAGGGACAGGTGGTTATTAAGGGAAGACCGGCAGGCCCCAAAACAGAAAGCAGTCACTTACTGGAGCTGGTCACCTTGTTATTGCAGACAACAGTGATCTATGCTTATTTCATTTGCATCCATCCTATCTCACCATCCCTGGAGAGCAGCTACTTCATAAATCCAGACTGGATGATAATTAAGTACTCAGAGCTTTCATTTTTAAAGTCCCCAACAGTCTGGATTTCACAGCAGCTGAAAGAACATGCTCTTGCCCCCTGCCTGCCCACCACGGGATCCTGAGAAAGAAAGGAACTGGAACTCCACCGCCCAGAGACTCCACCTGGAAGAGACCTCCACCTTACCCACATAACAAAGAAACCAACACTATTACTGTGGAGGCAAGCAATGGGGGGAAACTGCACAACTCGGATCCTTTTCTCTTTCATCAGTTTTTTTACCCCAAATTAAAGTGAGGAGCAAAATTTTAAAATTACAAAATAAAAGATTTACTTGGCAGCCCTTCCCATCAATTTCAGAACCGCTGGAGGTTGGATAAAAAATAAATCTTCCATCTTATCACCCTAAGGCTCTCTCCTCCACACCAATCAAAACAATGCCTCAGTTCAGGGAGAACGTGCTAACTCCGACGTTCCAGGCAGCCACACAAAGCCCGGTGTCGACAGCTGGACCCAAATCACCATCACTCAGCCATCCAGAACCCATTTTCAAACTGCCTTTGTACTCCTCCTTCAGACTCCCGTCCCTCCCCCTAAAGGTGGAATGGGAAACCGGTGCTCAGCAGCAGCAGCAGGACCAACCCTTCCAAACCCACCGGGACACCTCCCCTATCCCCCGCTGGCCGAGGGCAAGGCAGGGAGAACAGGCAAAGGGAAATCTGAGGAAAATTAATCCAGAGCTGTAGCGCAGCACGCTGTACACACTGTCTTCTTTCTTTCCTTTTAACTGACTTGTTCTGAGATCCAGCCATTGAAATGTTCCTGTAGCTCTAGCCTAGATTTTACTGAAAGAAGAAACAAAGTTCTGCTTCTTCCTGAAGCCACAACCTCACAAGGATGAAATCATCTCTCAAGAAATGCTCTCATGCTACCCAGAGAAATTCAAGGAAGTGTTCTAGCTGAGAAAGACCGAAGCGGGTGGGGGGGTGCACCACAATCAGAAGATTATTAAAGGTATACAGCACTTTAAAGCCAATGAGCAGCTTACCCAAGAAGCCTCACCTAGTCACGCTAGGGCAGTGTCTCTTCCAGCTACAATTTTCAGATGGATTCACAATTTCAAAGGAGGAAGAGAATACCCTAGTTTCCACAGACCGATGAGTTGACTATATAATTATCTAGAACCAGTACTTTTGCAAAAATGTATTTACAGAAACAAAAATCAAACATATCTTCAGGTTAAATGCAAGATAAGACAGCACTGCCTTTGGTGCTAAGAGATTTATGATTCGTGGTGTATTAACAAAACAAAAAACTCGCCTTCAAAAAACAACTTTCAGTTGGTTTAAAAATAAAGACTCTCCTCATGCTTTGTCAAGTGTGTCTGCAACACGAAGTCTGTGCTTTCTCTCAGCCTAACAGTCAACCCACAGCCCTTTCAGACCACAGGCTGGACATACTTCCAAGTGTGCTGATGCTTTCCCCAGGTGAGGAAAAGTGTGAGCAGAATTTCGTATCCCTGTAAGCACAGAGAGCAAAGGCTGCTGCCTTCGTACCCGAACCTGGAACACGTCCACACACCTGGCCACCGAGGAGAGGTGGCAGTGGAAGATGCGGGTGGCCGCTCGGGGAACACAGGGCGGTTTGTTTTCCTTTATGAAGCAGAGCAGGGAGGCTCCCACCCGCTGCACCTGGAAAAGTAAGAGAGGGATCCACCCAGGAGCACCAGGGCTGAACCCCATCTGGCCGAGCAAACTCTTGGGAGGAAGAGGCAGTGCTGTACATCCACGCTGCCAAGCTCCCCGAAACTTTCTTTCTCTACAAAGCAATGGTAAGAGGAAAACAAGTTCTGAAACATACGAAGAGCCATCTGTATAACGAGCTACTGACCCGGACAAATTCCTTTCCCAACCCACACGCAGTATTGCCAAAAAAACCAACTTTTGATTTGGTCTGTGAAAACAAAAGTGTGTTAGTTTAATCCAGAAAAAAAATACATAAAATCAAAGAACACACCAAAATGTACGTTTACACAACTTTTCTTACCCTCTAGTTCTATTCCTCTCCTTGTATTAGATGTAGTATTTAGAAAATTTTACCTCTCTTTAAAATGATAAAACACCAAAATTCCCCGAGTATTGAAAGTAGAAAGGAAAAATAATTGCTTCAAAGTCACGCATCAGCAAAACAGACTCACTTCTGTTCTTAAATTCCCTCTCATTACCGTCAAAAATTCAACTTCACTTCTCTTCTGCCCGCCTGTACGCCCATTAAAAAAAATAAAATAAAAATAAAGAAGGCACACACCTCAAATGTGGACTCCTAAACGCCGGTCCCTTAGGAAAGAAACCCCGGGCGCAGCCAATGTGCTGAGCAAGGCAGATCCAGCCAGGCAGCTGATTTTCACCACCGCTTCCTCCTTTCAGGCTCTTTCCTGCTCTTCTTTTTCTCCCTCTCCCTCTCTCTTTTTTTCTCCTCAGATCCAACACCTAAAATGGAAGTTGCACCCAGCCAAAGGCAAGGGAGCCTGGGTGGTGACAAACTGATCTGGCAGCCCTGCCCCCTCGCTTTCCTAAGTGATGTCAGCCCTTGCGAGCTTCCAATAGGAGCCAGGCATAAATCAGGGAGCTGACTGTATCCAATAGGAAACTTTATTATAGGAAATTAAAAAAAAGAGAGGAGACGAGACGGCGACAGGAGGAAGTTTTACATATATATATGTATATATATGTATATTTAAAGCAAGGACCCCACGGTCTCGGAGAGACACTGCGGAGCTGTGGAGCGGCGGGTGGGAGTGCGGGCACAAGGTTCTCAGAGCGGCCCGGAGCCTGGCTGCTCCCCCGACCCAGCCCGGCAGGCAACAGAGCTGCTGTATTTGCCGGCTGCTGTTTGCCTGGTCGCTTTCTACCCCACAGAATTTTCCCAAGGGAAGTCTTGAAAGGCAGGCGAGAGAGATCCCGAGGAGGGGGCTCCCACCCGTGGGTTGCTGGGATGGTGAGGAGCGGCCCAGGTGAGCTCCAACTGCACGGCATCAGAGCTAGGGAGGGAAGCAGCCTCAACCTCAGTAATCCTAGCCCAAAGGAATCAGACCCCACCAGCTGCTGAAGAAAGTCGCTGTCTTCCCACCGGTCCCAAGCGAGCAAGAGAAGGCGGATTTATGGGAGAGAGTACATGGGATCCAATGAACAAGCAGTCCGCCTAGAACAGGTAAGATCACAGGTCTAGGAAGTCCTAAGCAGAAGACTCGCTATCTTTACCAGCTCTGGTTTAAGACTCGCTGGTTCACACTGTTTCCTACACAAGCCCCTAAATAAAGACCTCCTGGATGTGTTCTTTCTGAGTGTGGAACCATTCTGATGTGTCCTTTAACTGTCAGGCCATGCAGCACAGGACAGCATGTTCTACCTGCCACACCACCAGTGCTTTACAGCGACTGGCTGAGACCACACATGCAGGAGGAGCCGGGGCCCAATGGCTTTCTCTTGTGTGCTGAGAATCTAAAGCCTACATGAAGTTTTCATAACCCAGAAGCACGGTTCCGAGCACAGTTCTGCAGGCAGATGGCCAGGCTTCAGACACCGCCTCTGCACGCGCTGCTGTGTGCCCTGGGCCACGTCAGACAATCTCTGACCCTTGCTTTCCTTACCTATGAAGCAAGGTAATCACTGTATCTCTATAACAAGTCTGTTGCAGCCTGGTGTGGTGGAGCACCCCTGAAATCCCAGCAGTCTGACAGCCTGAGGCAGGAATACTGCAAGTTTGAGCCCAGCCTAGGCAATTTAGCAATTTAGTGAGACCCCCATCTCAAAATAACGACAACAAAAAAAGGGCTAGGGATACAGCTCCGTGCAAAAAGCCCTGGATTCAAACCCAAGGACCACAGAACAAACAAACTAGGACTGTTATGAGGATTAAATGCAATTAAGATCGTAAAACGATTCCTGGGCTATAATAGGAGCTCACTGTGAATGCACTGGGCTTCTCCCCCACATCAGTCTGACTCCAAAGCCCAGCTCTTCCTGCTACCTTCCTCTGTGATCAGATAAGGGCAGAATCCCTCATTCCTTTCAAGGAATCACATGCATTCACCATGCGTTAGAGCAGCACTAACCTGGTGTGCCTGGTACTTACCAGGAAGTCCCTCCACCTCAGCACGCATAAGGAACACACCCATCAGACTGACCCAGTCAGTATCTACTCTTCCTGTGCAGACTATAGACTTTTTGTGGGGTTTTTTGGTGAGGGAGACTTGAGACAGGGTCTCACTATAGAGTTCAGCTTGGCCTCAACCTCACAGCAACCTTCCTCCCTCGGCCTCCCAAGTGCTGGTTTACAGCAATCAACCCCCATGCCTGGCTTGGCCTATGGTTTTAAAGGCCCGACTTGGCCGAGCATGGTAGCACACATCTGTAATCTCGGCACTTGGGAGCTCAGGGAGGAGGATTATTATGAGTTCAAGACTGGCTTATAAAATGAGCTCAAGGCCAGCCTGAACTACATAGTGAGACACTTGTTAAAAAAAAAAAAAAAAAAAAAAAAGACCCAACTTATCTGCAGGTACTACACACCAGACAAGCATTACAGCATCTGTCTGATGAGCTTGATACAAACTAGAATGGGAAATGAATACACTATTACAAAGATAATGAACAACTTTTAAATCTCATTATCTAAGAATCTTGTATTACTTTTACTAGGTATCGGTTACTTCTTCTCTCCTTCCAAAGCAAATTCAAAAGCCAAACATGACTACCAAATCCAAAAATGAGCAACTAAAATGAAGAGACACTTCTCAGAAGACAAACAGTCAAGAAATACATGAAATGCTCAACATCACTGACCATTCAAGAAATGTAAATTAAAACTGAAATTCCATCTTACTCCAGAATAAATGACTATCAGTAAATCAAATAATAGGGCTGGGAATGTAGCTCAGTGAGACAGCAGTTGCTTAGCATGCACAACGTCTGCATTCAATCCCTAGTACTGCAAGAAAAAAAGAGAGAGAAGGCCAGAGATTTAGCTCAGTGGCTTAAGTGCCTGCTTGGCAAGCGCAAGGTCATGAGTTCGATCCCTGGTACCAAAAAAAAGAAAAAAAAAAAAGAGAGAGGGAAAGGAAAGGAAAGGAAAGGAAAGGGCAAGCAGTAATAAAAAACACTGGTTAGGTTTCTAACAGGGCTTCTGTGGGGGAAAGGAATCTTTCTACCCTGATAGTGGAACTATAAGCTAGTACTGCTATAAAAAGCAGTACAGAAATTCCTTCAAAAACTAAAACTACAAATTCCTTTGTAAGTGGGGAAGACAGCAAGGGTGGAAGGCAGGGTAGGGGGGTGGGGAACAAAAGAAACAAGTTACATGTACAAGAACAAATTCTCTATGATGAATATGATCATTATGTATATCTAAAATGTACTAATAAAATCTAATTGGACAAAAAAATGTTAAGGGCAAAAATACACAATAAAAGCTGCTTCCTATGCCTCAGAGATTAAAACCCCAGCTTCCCTCAAAGCTCACAGCATCTGCTACCTCATTGCTGGGGTGTGCTTGTAACCCTTCTCAAAAGTAAAAGCTTTGAGAAAAATAAAAAATAAAACTAGAAATTCCATTCAACCCAGCCACTCTATGTATCTCTCCAAAAGAATTACAGACCTCGTATTACCATGACCATGCATACCCGTGTTTACAGCAGCACAACCTATAATAGTTAAATCTTGGAAGCAGCCTATATGCCCATCAACAGATGAATGGATAAAGAAAATGTGGTATTTACACTACTTTGCCATAAAAAATGATAAACTTGAGTCATTTGTAGGAAAATAGGTATATATTGAGAACACAATATTAGGTGAACTAAATCAGACACACGAGCTTAAATATTGTATAGTTTTTGTTAGATGAGAAAGTATAAATGAGCCAGGTGTGGTGGTGCACGGCTGTAATCCCAGCACTTGGGAGGCTGAGGCAGAAGGATCATTGCAAGTTTGAGACCAGCCTGGGCTACAAAGTGAGCTCAAGACCAGCCTGAACTGTACGTACATCGAGACCCTATCTCAAAAAAAATTAAAATTAAAATTAAAAAAATAGTATGAATGAAGAGTAAAATAAAAGATAATAGGAAACAGGGAGACAGATCTTTTGCAAAAGGAAAGGAACCAAGAGATGGAAGGAAGGAGAAGGGAGGTGGAGGGGACATAAAATGAATCAAGATGTGCTATGTACATGAACCAACTCCTCACAAGTAAAGCAACCTTTACGTACTGCAAACAGGGACTAATAAAATAAAACTCTGGGCTGGGGATGTGGCTGTGGTAGAGCTCTTGCCTTGCATGCATAAAGTCTTGAATTTAATCAATAAATACATACATACAATAAATACAATAAAATTGAAATTAAAAAAGACAAAGATAGCTGGGTGTGGTGGCACATACCTATAATCCTGGCATTCAGGAGCCTGAGGCAAGGGGATTCCTTCAACTTGGAGGCTAGCCTGTGATACAAAGTGAGTTCAAGGCCATCCTAAACTGTATAGCAAGACCCTGTATCAAAAAGACAAAAAGAACAGGAAAAAAAAAAAAAAAACCACCACACACACACACAAAGATGAATGCCAGACTTGTGACATCAGCACAGGAAATGCTTGCTGATTTCATTGGTGCCTAAAGTCATATTCTAGAACCTTCTATGATTTTTCAAGAGATGGACTAATCTCGTTTACTCCACATGATTGCTCACAAGTTGCAAGTGTCTTGCTTTTTTCTTGAGAGAGTGTGTGTGTATGTGCGTATGTGCGTGCTTCCCACCAGGAAGTAAGTTCAGCAAGGCCACGCACAGCCCATTCTTACACACAGTGTCTTTCCAGAGCACGCCCCTGCATCTCATACTCAGCAATGGCTGGGCAAGAGAGTGAAGTCTCTTTGCCTGGTAGTTATATAATCCTGGACAAGTCATTTAATATGAAAAAACCTATGGGTAACACTCCAAAGCAAACTGCATAAATCGAAAACATATCAGTTAAAAAGATGTTAAAATTTAACTACCTGAAAAAACTATCTCCAATCATTAATGCTCCCTATGAGACAAACTGTTCTCAAGGAACTGGAAATAAAACTCGTTCCACTAGTGCTATTCGGAGTACCTTCTGGGAACCAGGACCTCTACTAAATGGCAGGGATAAGACAGACTGACTTCCTGTTCCCATAAAGCTTACATTCCAAGGAAGCATAAACAAAATGGGGTGACGATATTTCCTAGTGGTCTGATCCAGGCCCTAGATGCAGTCCCCAGCAACAAAATACACATTTTTTAAAAAGATAATGGCTTCGAGTTTGCTCTGTATTAAATGTCAGGGACACACTCTGCAAAGTGACAGTTGGGTTGAAATCCAAAGATGGAGAAGGCATTAGCAGTGATGACCCCAGGTACAGGGCTGAATCATACTGGACCCAGCAGAGGGCACTGGAAATAAGGATGGAGAGGTGGCCCTTGATTCCCTAGAGAAAGTCAACCAACTCTTAAGAAAGGATTTTAGAGTTAAAAAAAAAAAAAGTGAGTCCTCCACTTCTCTGAAAATTAATAGAAAGCCAAGGGTGGTAGCACTGGCCTCTAATGCTAGCATTCAAGAATCTGAGGCAGGAGAATGGGAATGCAAAGACAGCCTGACCTGTACGATGAGTTCAATGCCAGCCTGAAGTACGCCATAAAACCCAGTCTCCAACAATGTATTTAACCAACAAATGTATTTAAACTGAGGGAAAAACAGGAACAAGGGCTATCATACCTTATGCCTCTGCAGAATCACCTGTGGGGAGAATCAGGACACAGAGGACTCCGACAGAGAAGCGAGTTGGAGCACTTATTCTTAGGCAGAAAAAAGGCCTCTGCCTTGTTTTGATACAGGGCCTTCACATTGAGCTACAGTCCCAATCCTTTCTTAGTTTTTATTCTGAGACAGAGTCTTGCTAAATTGCCCAGGCTGGACTTAAACTTTTGAACTTGTGATCTGCCCACCTCAGCCACCTGGAGTGCTAGGATTACAGATGTGCCCCAACACACCAGCTCTTTGG
The DNA here is from genome assembly GCA_004027295.1 of Dolichotis patagonum. Taxonomy (NCBI): domain Eukaryota; kingdom Metazoa; phylum Chordata; class Mammalia; order Rodentia; family Caviidae; genus Dolichotis; species Dolichotis patagonum. Next base: position 31,088 of record PVJX010007111.1, on the reverse strand, counting down.
GGGTTTTAAATAGAAAAATGACATGATCTGAATCACAATCTCAAAGAGTTGGTAAACAGATTTATGCAACAAATGAACTAAAAAGGAAAGAGTGAAAGCAAAACAGGTGGGAAGGCCACTGTACCAGTCAAGTTGCAATGACAGGGAGTCCCAAGCAGGTACCACTGAGATGGGCAGACGTCAATAAACTAAAAGTAGGTTTTAAATAGGCTAGGCATGGCAGCATACACCTGTGACCCCAGCCCTCAGGAGGCTGAGGCAGGAGGATCACTGTAAGTTTGAGGCCAGCCTGAGCTACATAGAGACTTCAAGGCCTGCCTGAACTACAGAGCAAGACCCTGTCTCAAAAAACTAAATAGAAAGGCAGACAGACAGACAGGCACCGTAGTGCACACTTATAATCCCAGCACTTTGAGAGGCTGAGGCAAAAGGATTCCAAACTGAAATTCTGCATGAGCAATTTAAAGAGTGATTCTGGAGAGAGAGAGAGAGAGAGAATGTTTCAGACATACAGATATGTTTTCTGTTTTCTTTGTTTCTCTTTTATTTGTACACGTGGAACATTACATTCAGTGCTCAGTCTTAAAACACTTAAAAATTTAACTTCTCCACCCATAACCATAACCACATTACAAACACAGAAAATCAAAATACCATAAAATGATGAAAGAATAGTGAAGAATTGAAATGGAATTTTTTTTTTTAAATCTGTGTTTCAGTGTTTAAGAAAGAAACAGGATCCTGAGTTTGATTTTCAGCCCCATAGAAAGAAAGAAAGAAAGAAAGAAAGAAAGAAAGAAAGAAAGAAAGAAAGAAAGAAGAGAGAGAGAGAGAGAGACCGGGGGGGCCTAGGTATAGGATATGTATCTGTAATTCCAGCTACTGAGGAGGCTGAGGCAAGAGGATGACAAGTTCAAGGCCAGCCTGCGAAACCTAGCAAGGTTTGTCTCAAAATAAAATTTAAAGGGCAAGGCACGTGGCTCAATAAGCTAAGTTCAACTGTACCCCAAATAAATAAAAAATAAAATAATCACATAGGGCAGAGAGTTGTGCTGTGATGATTCTAGTTGTAAAACTATAAAAGAGAAAAAGAAATGAAAAAATTAACTTCAAAAACACATTGGCCATCTGTATTTGTACAAAGAAAACAAAATATCTTTACTCCTTTCTACCCTCTGGTGGCTACACAGCCAAAGGAACTTTCGTTATTGTATTGTTTTTTGTATGTGCTTTTCAGTATTCAGGACTGAACACTAGAGCTTCACACTGAGATATACATCTCAATCCTTTTTCAATTTTATTTTTCAGTTTGAGACTAAAGCTAAATTTACAGGATGGGCTTGAACTTGGAATCTCTTTGCCATGACAAATGTGAGCCACCACCCCCAGCTCCAAGTCTGAAGCCATAAAAAGAACAATTTTATCATTCCATTTAGAAATCCTACACACACAAGAAATAATGCCAAATTTTTAAAAAGACAAGAAAATAGCCCAAACCAAGAAGCAAGACCTATCTCCTGACAATCAATTTAATCCCAGTGGCAATACATTAATGAAGGCATGTGACACTGGAATCTCCTTGACCTGTCACAGAATGAGCCACACTGAAATTCCACCTGTCCAGTCCACTCCTGACTTGAGAGTAACAGATGCATCAACAACAATTGTTCTGCCTTCCTGCTGTCATTGCGTGCCTCTGTGTGCATGTGTGCACGTGTGTGTCGCCACTGCTGATATCTAAAGTCTGTCCCCTTTCTGCTAACTTTTATGTCCTTCCTCTTCAAAATATGACAACTGCAACGGAAAATGTCTTCTGTTCCTGTTTCCTTTTCATTTTAAGAAATGAGACTTCAAAGTAAGGAAAAGACTGTATGGACTTGGAAATGCGCTCACCAGTTTAGCCAACCAACTCAAATTCTTTTGGGGGGCAGAAGACATGACAGACACACAGAACCTCCCGACCACTGAGCCACAGCCACAGCCCTGAAATCCTTAGGGAAAAGATGTCAGCTATCAATAAAGACACGCTGGAAGCCAGGAAAGTTGGTGCATACCTGTCATCCCAGCACTCTGGACAGATGAGGCAGGAGGATCACAAATTCAAGCCCAGTTTGGACAATTTAGAGACTCAGCAAAAATTCTGCCTCAAAACAAAACAAAACCACCATAAAATGTTTTTAAAGGGCTGAGGATGTAGTTCAGTGTGAAGGCCCTGAGTTCAAGCCCCATACTGGGGGCCCCTTTGAGTATGTCATCCTACTCATCCCTGTACCTTTAGTGCCTTGCTCATCCTCTTCTCTGAGGCATTTTCCTTTTTATCTCCAGATGGCTACAGCAGGGCTTCTCCCTCTACATTCCCCATGTGTTCTAACAAGTGGCTGTGGATTCAGTCATGGTGGCTCACAGCTGGATGTCATTGGACCTCTACAGAGGGACACATGGGAGAAGAATGCTATCATCTGTACCATGGCTTCGCATTCTCTGTAAATGTTTTATCCTGAGACCACTTAATTCTTAGTATCACTTCTGAGAAACAGCTGTTTCTAGACAGGACCTGTACTCAATAAACCATCTGTGTGACTGACACAATGGTGGACTCCTATAATCTCAGCACTCGGGAGGCTGAGGCAGGAAGTTATCAGTGAGTTTAAGGGCAGCCTAGGCTACACAGGGAGTTCAAAGCCAGCCTGGACTACAGGGTGAGACCCTATCTCAAAAAAAATTTTTAATAAATTAATTAAACCATCACTCTCGTGAGTCATGGAATACAGTTAGTGAAGACCTGAGCTGGGTGTGCTAACAGAGGCTGTAATCCCAGCACTGGGAAGGCTGAGGCAGGACTGCTGTGTTTTAGAGGTCAGCCTGAGCTACATAAGTGAATTTCTTTTTTTTTTTGGTACCGGGAATCAAACTCACAACCTGGAGCTTGCCAGGCAGGCACTTAAGCCACTGAGCTGAAGCCCCAGCCCTACATAAGTGAATTTCAAACCTGCCTGCATTACACAGCAAGAGCGTGTCAAGAAAGGAAAAAGAGAAGAGAAGAGAAGAGAAAAAAAGAAAAGAAAAGAAAAGAAAAGAAAAGAAAAGAAAAGAAAAGAAAAGAAAAGAAAAGTTGGATTAGGGCCAGGGTGTAGTTCAGTGGTAGAGGCTTCCCTTGTCCGAGGCCCTGGGTGACCCTGGCATTGCAAATAAAAGAACCCTGAATTGAGACACTCATCCAAAAACCTTGCACCTCTAGCCTTGGAAGGTCTAAATTGGAGATAAGGGGCAAGGTGCAAGCTGCGGAGGCCAGAGGGCCCTGGCCTTCCTGAGGCCTCACTTGACCTTGGGCCAAGGTCATTTGGTACCTCTTGAAGGGTGCTGTCAGAAATGTCCTTGTATAGCCTTGGAGCCCGCTCTGTTGGGGTGTCCTGCCCTTCCAGGGTGTTTCCATCGAGGACCAAGGGACACGCGAGGACTCCCGCACAGACCCTCTCACCCGGCAGCTACCTTACCTCTCCTGGTGCTGCCATCTTCTCTCCACGCTCTGAGCCCTCGTGGTCGGCCTCCCGCCAAACCCCTCCTGTGCTCTGATTGGCTCTCCCAGGAGCCCCTGACCAATGGGAACAGAACATCCAGGTTGACGCACGAGCGTGTGGAGAAGGAAGAACGTCACCCCGTGACGCACACTGTGTCAGGGCACGGCAGAGGTGTTGCGGGGGCCGCGAGGACAGGACGTGGGCTGGCCCAGGCCCACGCGGACCCAGCGCCCCAGGGAGGCACTGCGCTGCTCTGTGGTCGCTGGAGACGCCTGGAGGGCGCCCTGAGTGCGGGCCTCGGGGCCCAGCCTTCCCGGCAGGCCTTGCGCCGCGTTGCCCGCTGCCACGTGCGGTCCCGACGCCGCTTCCAGCCACCCGGCCCGGGTGCTGGGGTGGGGGCTGCCGCAGGGTGCGGGGCAGAGCCAGGCGGGACAGAAGCCCCAGCCCCAGAGGATAGCGGGGCACGGCCACTGCAGAGCGACTCCAGGTGGGCATTCCTGTGGCTAGGCTGGGCAGCCCCTGGAAGTGCGCCCTGCATGGTGCCTCACACACCCGCTTCTCGGCGGGCAGCAGAATCAAGTCTAGCCTGTTTCTGAGACAGTAGTTTGGGCTGGCCTCAAACTTGCAGCAACCCTCTTGCCTCAGCCTCCCGCGCGCTGAGATTACAGGTGAGCACCACTGCCACATTTTGCTTGAGCCTGCCCTTTTAAATGTAGCTTTCTGCCCTTTAATCTCCTGCCACTGTGGGCAGTATCTGTGCAGGCCCTAAGTGCCACCTTACAGAGCCCTCCCATGAGCGTGGGCTTCGGTGATGAGGCTCCGGAAAGGCCAGAGGCCCAGGGGCAGAGTCTGCGGTGTGTTTCGTTGTACGGTGCTTTCCAGGCCTGGCTCCGCTGTTAGCCGGGTGATTAACCAGGCAGACAGACTACCAGGCCGTATTTTTGCCACCTAGTGATCGATCAGGCGGGGGTTTAATCCTGTACAGATGAACCAAGGGTGGTGGTGTCCTTATTTCGTTGACAGTCTTCACGTGCACCCTCTGCTGGTTAGTGTGGAGCAAGCGCCGTGAAAAGAGAGTGCATGTGACTTCCTAGGGGCCAGTGCCAGTATCATGTCCTCAGTGGTGGGCTGGGAACCTAGCTCAGTGAGCGAGTGCCAGCCTAGCACGTGTAAGGCCCACAGTTCAATCCCCACTGCTACACACACAGGAAATGCCAAATTCAGACCCGTGGAATGGGAAGTCAAGCCAGCAAAAATGTGAGTGAGAAAGGGTATAATAGCCGCCCCCCCTTTAAGGGGGGGGTGCTGTGCTAAGTGATCTTACCTGCATTAGCACATGTAATTCTTAAAACACCCCTACAGGTAAGCTCTGTTATTATCCCTGTTTCATGGATAAGGAACCAGAGACTCAGAGACATTAGGTCACGTATGTTAGTTTATACAGCCAGGCTAACAGCCTGGAAGCCAGGCCTAGTGACAACGTGCCTATCACTCCCAGCATTTTGTGAGGCTGAGGCAGGAGAAGTTGGGAGCCCTGGGCTACTTAGCAAGTTAGTGAAATCCTCTCTCAAATTTAAAAGGGCTAGGGATAGTATTCAGTGCAAAAAAGCCTTGTGTTCAGTCCCAATATGGGGGAAAAAACATTTTGGATTCAAATCCAGGTTTATTTTTCCCACATGTAACTTCTACAGGAATATTTTTTCTTTGAAATACTTTTGGCACAACTTCTGCTCTGATGTTTCCTCAACTCATCCTATTACCTCTATCAGAATTTCCCTACTATTTCAAAGATAAAAGTAAAACATAAGTATGCCTCTGAAATACATGATTTCGCCTGCAGAAATCTGATCTGTGAAAACCAAGACACCTTCTTCAGAAACTCCCAACATGTGCTCTCCTGCCAGTTCCAAAATTCTCTACAGGAACCCCCGGTTCCTCCACTTGGCTTTTCTGCAGCTCCATCACCAGCAGCAGAGTGGTGTGTTCTGTGACGTCCTGCTGCAGGCCGAAGGTAAGAGCCTGGCTGGACTCTGCCAAAACCAGCACCAGATGAGATGGGATGAGTTTAAGGCCAGGGTGAAGGGAAAAGGCAAAGGAATGTTATTACCCATCAGTACTATAAACTATTTGGCTAAGAGCTGTTTGCTTCTAGGACAGTTACTGTTTTCAAGAGTGAAACTGTGACTATGCTTTTTTTTTTCTTTTCTTTCTTTCTTTCTTTTTTTCTTTTCTTTTCTTTTCTTTTTTTTTTTTTTTTTTTGAAATATTATCTCATGATACATACTCCAGGCTGGTCTTGAAGTTATGTTACCCAGACTGGGCTCAAACTTGCAGTTCTCCTACCTCAGCCTCCT
>PVJX010007111.1:0-25116 GCA_004027295.1 Dolichotis patagonum | reverse complement strand
CAGCATGAAGTAGACCATGGTATAATGTAGAAGACTCAAAATTAGTAGTCAGAGGCCCTGGATTTACTTCCAATTTTGTTACTTAGTAACTGTCAAATGAGCAAGTAATTTCATCTCTGTGGAGCAGTTTCTTCATCTTCTGCACATGGTGACACACACCAGTAATCCCAGCACTCTGGAAAGCTGAGGCAAGAGAAATGCCAAGTTAAAAATTAAAAAGAAACAAAAGGATTGTGACATTGTTTATTACCCTACAGTTTGCAGAATCTATACCATGTAGTAACTCATTTGAATCTAACAGCTATGTGAGGTAAGTAGTGTTACATGATTCCAGTTCTAGAGATTGAATTGAGCCCTTCAGTTAAACGAATTGTCTGTTGGTTATTTTAGTAGATATGCAGCTCGGATTCATTTCTTTCATTCAAAATAAACACCGGGTGTGGTGGTGCACAACTGTGACTCCAGCCCTTGGCGGGGAGGGGGCTAGGCAGGAGGTTGCCAAAAGTTTGAGGCCAGCCTGGACTACACAGTTTCAAAAAACAAAACACACACCAGCTCCCTGTTGGATGCTACACACTCTGCTAAAGTCCTTCCCTTGAAGGAAATCATATTGGGGAGACATCAAATAATCAGTAAATGCAAGTAACTTCTAATATGTACAAAAATTAATTGGTAAGAAAATATAGGCTGAAATAGGGTCAGAGAGGCACCCTTCAGAGATCTGAGGCAGCTAGAGAAAGGGTGCAAGAACCTTTGTTGGAGGAGACAGCCCCTTACAGTAATGTGAAGGACAAGCATAAATAGGAAAGATTTCTCTGGACCAAAAGCAAAGTACATACAGAGATGCAGAATTGTGTTCTGGGCTTGTGGACGATTCACTGTGGCCAAAACACAGTAGGAGGCATGTCACAGTGAGGGCTGGAAGAGCCAGCACTCTTGCTGGCCATGAGGCAGGACGTCTTGCTCTCAGGTCAGCAGCGCGCTACAGAAGAGCTCTAAGCTAGAGTTCCCAGTTAGATTCCCATTCAGAAGTGACACTCGGACTAATTAAGAATCACTGCAAAGTCACAGAGCCCAAAAAGGAGAGTGCTTGGACTCTAGGAGAGAGGATGGTAGCCAGAACTAAGGCACTGAGAGTGGAGAGAAATGTGTGGGCTTTTGAAGAGAATTTATAAAACTTGCTGGAGTGATTAAGAGCATGGACTTCAAAGATTACACCTGCTTCTGCCCAACGATGGCTGTGTGACTCATCTGTGTCTCAGTTTATTGCCTTATGGTACTAGTAGCTACTTCACAGTGAAAACTGATTGGATTAATCCTGGTGAAACCCTTAGAACAGTGCCTAGTAGCATATAACACAGTCTTTTAAAAATTGCTCTGCGCTGGGTACAATGGCATACACCTCCAGCATTCAGGAGGCTGACGCAGGATCATGAGTTCAAGGCTCTATCTAAAAAACAAAAAAGGTATTAGATATAGTGGGTAAGGGAGAAAAGAATCAAATGACTTCTAGTTTTCAGGTTTGGACCACTGGATGAATGTGGTGTCTTGCTTTCAGGTAGAAAATAGGGGAAGTTTGGGGGAATGGTATGATGAGTTTACTTCTTCTTTTGTTAGTTTTTTGAGACAAGTTCTTGCTATGTAACCCAGGCTGGCATTCTCCTGCCTCAGCCTCCTAAGTGCTGGCATTACAAGCATGCACCACCATACCCAGTTTTTTCCTTTTTATCAAGATCTGGTCTTCTTTGTAGCACAGGCTGGCTTCAGTCACAATCCTCCTGCCTCAGCCTCTGAAGTACTAGGGTTACAGGTGTGCACCTGTGTTATTTTCTAGGAAGGGGACATGTCTGCTCTGAGGAAAGCCATCTGTGGAGGACCTGGGCTGGGGGAGCATCTGAACCTCCAGCAAGCCTGAGTACCCACAGAACAAGAAGGTGGCTCAGCGCAGGCGGGGGTAAAGCTTGGGAAAAATGAGCTGTCCATCAGCCTCCACGGACCTTGGTTTTCATTAGGCCATGAGTTGCTGCGGGACAGACTGAATTCTTAGGCGGATCCATAAAACTGGACTGGCAGGCACTGCGTGGAGCTGCTTGGTTTCCAGGGCCGGGTGTCCTGCAAGGGCAGGGGCTAGGAAAGTGTGGCTGGGGCTGCAGAGGACAAAAGGCTGGTGCTTGCCTAGCCCAGGCTGGAGGGAGGCTTTGGTTCTGGTTTCAGGATAGGAGAACAAGTTAAGCCAGAGAAAGCAGCAGGAGGTACAGGCCCACAGGCTCACCAGCAAGGAGGGGAACCAAGGCAGGGGCAGGCGCTGGGGGAGCATGGATCTGCTTGGGGGCTCTATGTGCCAGCCAGTAAGTATGACAAGCATGTGGCTCTCTCCAGGCGAGGTCGTCCCAGCACACTGCTGCGTCCTGTCGGCCTGCAGCCCCTTCTTCACGGAACGCCTGGAGCAGGAGAGACCCGCATCGGGGCGGAAGGTGGTCCTAGAGCTGGGGGGCCTGAAAATCCAGACCCTACGGAAGCTGGTGGACTTCCTGTACACATCAGAGATGGAGGTGTCCCAGGAGGAGGCCCAGGACGTGCTGTCGGCTGCCCGCCAGCTCCGTGTGTGTGAGCTGGAGTCCCTGCAGCTGGAGGGGGGGAAGCTAGTAAAGGCCCCGCTGGGCCGAAGGCTGAACCGGGAGTGCCTGCAGCCCAGCCCCGGGCCCAGCTCCACCAGGGTGCTGGCCCCCAGCCACCACCCTTCAGCCCCACTGCCACTGCCATCCCTGCACCCTCCCGGGGAAGCAAGGACGGCGCATCGGGGGAAAGGGGAGGGTCCCTCAGAAAAGGGCACCCCATCAGGTGCAGAGCGTGTCCCAGGCACGCTGCCGCTCCAGGGCAAGGCCAGGGTCGGCCGGGCACTGCAGGGGGAAGGCTCGGCAGGCCTCAGCCAGGCACCTGGGGCTGACAAGCAGGACCCTGCGCCTGGGCCTGCAGCCACGGCCCCACCGTGCCTGTACCCTTCTGTGGAGCAACAACTGCTACCCAGGAAGATCCGGCTGAGCCGCTCAAAGCCGCCTCCGGGTGGCAGTGCGGCTGGGGCTCCCAGCACGCTACATGCTACCCCTGGCCGGCGGCTCTGGCGGGGCAGGGTGACCAAACAAGTGGTAGAGGACAGACAGAAGCCAGGCAGGGCCAGTCCTCTGCAGAGCATCCCCGTGCCCTCCACGCCTGGCCGGCTGGGTGGGGGCAAAAAGCGGAGCCCTGAGGCCTCGACGCCTGGCCCAGAGCCGGGGGAGGAGGGTCAGGTTGGCAGAGTGAAGCTTCGGAAAGTGGTCAACGGCACCTGCTGGGAGGTGGTGCAGGAGCCACCCAGGGCCCCCAGCAGCCCCGCAGAGAGCTCCCAGACCCTAGTCCCCGGAGACGCAGGGGAGCCTGCGGGGGCCTGGCTGTCCCCTGCCAGTGAGCAGCAGGTGTCCTCTGCTGGCATAGAGCTGTATCAGGACTCGCCAGAGGGTGCTGGTGTGCTGGATGTCATGCTGGCTGCAGGCCACTCCCCAGATCAACCCAGGGTCAAGGTGGGTCGGGCGTTCGGGTCCAGCCCTGAGCTGCTGAGCAGTGAGCCCAGAGAGCCCTGTGCTTTTGAGGGCACATTGCGCGGACAGCGCTGCGACGGCATCTCGAGCTCTGTGGCCACCAGTGAGCTGGAGGACATCCTCGACTTGGTGCTGTGCAGCTCAGACATCGGGCCACCTGTCAGGTCCCCCGAGAGCCCTGGGGCTGAGGGCTGCAGAACCCCAAGTTACCACCTGACAGGTGGAGGGAACTGGATGGAAGCAACAGAATGGTGCTTGCCAGACCTGGAACTGTGGTCCAGAGAGCTGGAGGGACTGGAAAAGGAGCCTGCTGGTGAGCAGAGAGAGCCAGGGGGGCCCCCAGGAACCCCCACCATGCCCTCCACGGGGAGGGAAGGCCAGGCCCTTCCAGTGGGCAGCACTTGGACTCCAGACCTTGAGCTCACCATCTCCCAGCTGACGGATGGTCACACCAGCTCCCCTGGAAACCCCTCAACACCAGGCTCCAGCTGGACAGGGGGTGGGCTGGACACAGGGCTGGCTGTGCCTGAGGAGCTGTGTTCTGCTCCTGGGACGGAGCCTGGCCAGCCACCCCCTAGCTGCGAGGATGAAGACATTGATGTGGGAGACTGGACAGCAGAGGCCAGGCTGGTGTCCACCAGCTTCCCTTCAGTGTGGCCTGACCCGTCCTCAGAGTCAGAAGCAGAGGTGGATGTCCTCACGTAGTGAAGGGGGGTTGGCAAATGCTGGACAGCAAGAGACCCCTTCCCACACGTGGCCACTGCCTGCCAGCACAGGCTGGCTCACCACCCTTGGCTGCGGAAGCCAGGCAAAAGTCGAGGGAGAACCACAGGTGGAAAAATGAGAGCCATGACACACCTTTATTCTCTGTAACGTGTTTTCCAGTTAGTGACAAGTCAATAAACTGTCCCCAAGTCTAGCAGGCCCTAGGTACCAGCTAGCCTGGTAAGTGGGAGGAGTTGGAGGGAGTACCCTCCCTCTGTGCAGGGCTCCACCAGGGCCTTAGGCACACCACTCAGGCAGAGCAGACAGACACACAGACGGCAAGCACTGCCTGCTCACGGGCTCCGTAGCACTCCACAGGGCCAGAAGATCCACTTGTCATCATTTCCAAGAAGTGAGTCAGAAAAGGTACAGTTGCTTTTTTAAAAAATTAATTTCCTTTGCTGCCTTAGTTTCTACAAATATTTCATATGCTTCACCTGTGGCCCTATGAATTCCCGGCCAGGTGGGGACCTTGGGCTACAAAAAAAAATAAAAGGCTCACCAACCCCGACATCCCTTAGCATCATTCTTTACTCTCACTCGGACACTTTACTTCACCTTTTATTAAACCAACCAAATCCAAACAGTTTACAGTGCCTCTGGGGGCTGCCTTGGGTGAGCGCTCCTTCCTGGGGTGCCAGAGACCATGGCTTCAGGGCCATAGCTGAAGTTTGGCCATGTCCCGTCACAGACGCCCCAATAGCACCAGGGACAGAAACGCTGCAAAAAAGAGCAGGGTGGTTAGAGAAGCCATGCAGGCGCTCACAGGCCCAGGAGCTGGAGAACCACCCCAGCTCCGAAGCTCCCAGCACAAGGATGTGGGAGGCGCTGGGGACAAGACTCTTGATAGTCAGGAGTCGGGATCCTAGCGCAGAAGTGGATACCTGTAATCCCCTCGCTCAGAAGGCTGACGCAGGAGGATTATGCCTAGGGAGTGAGTTCAAGGCTAGTTCAAGGTTAGTTTTGGAGAAACTAGTCTCCAAAAAACTGAAAAATGTTAAGAATAAGACCCTGAAGGGTGTAGGGGAAGGTACAGAGAAGTCTCAGAAAAGCTGCCGCCTGCAAATCATCAGAAAAATCACTAACTCATACCAAAACAGACAGTAAAGATTAGCTTACGTATTCAATTATCAGTAAGAGAACCATGTAAGTTTTACAACTGAATCAGGCAAATGAAATAGCCACCAAAAAAGCGGAAGTTAATTTTCAAATAAATGCAAAACTGCTCCACCCCACCCCCGCAACGAAAAACACCAGCCAACTCCAAAGGATTCAAACTGCAGGTTCATAGACCCACGCTTCCGCCGAAATCGTGGAGCCCTCAGGTCAGCCGCAACTTTGCAAGACCGTGCTTCACATTTAAAAGTAAAAACGCTGGGGATCCTTTAGCTCCCCGCGGGGTTCGGTGGTCACTGCGTGGGCTCCCCAGCCAACGGCCCGCCCCACACGAAGCCCTCTCCCCACAAACCTCGGCTTGGGCCGCCTGCCCAGACCCCTACACAAGATGCTTTTTCAGCTCCTCCACCACCGCCTGCGGCTCTGGGAACTTGAGTTTGCGCGGTGGCCCCTTCTTAATTCCGGTCCAGAGCTCCGCACCTGTGAAGAACCATGTGAGGCAGGTGCCCGGGTCCCAGCGCCCTGGCCCAGCTCGGTCCGCCCCGGCCCACTCACCGCTGCCATCTGCGCGCCGTAGGGTCACCTCGAAACTTCCCTTCCGCGGCCGCGCGGGGTTCACCGCCACCGCCAGTTGCGGGGCTGCCACGCGCAGCGCCTCGCTCAGCGCGACGGCCTGGCGCGCGTACACGCGTCAGCTGGTGCTGCGGGGGCAGGGCTGGGGTCAGCGCCAGGCCGGGAGCGCGCGTGTTGGGAACCAGGGACGGGAACCGGGGGCTGGGGGTGCGGGGATGGAAACCGAGGGGATTGGGGGCAGGGACAGGAACCGGTGGTCGGGGGCGCGGGAACCGGGGCCGGGGGGACAAGCCTGGTCTGCACCCCTACGAGCCTCACCAGTGCTCGATGACCACCTGGTCCTCCGCCGCGCCCTCCCCACTGTCCGCCGGCTCCCCCCGTTTCCCTGCAGGGCCGATCTCGGCGGCCTCGGCCTTACGCTTCCTCCCGCGAGGGGCCATGGCGCTAGAAACGCGCGGCATGGTCTGCGGACCACCCTTCGGTCGGGCGCGCGGCCCAACTTCCGGAGGCGGGACGACCTTCCGGGGGGCGGGACCCAACTTCCGGAGTGCCCTCCCCGGCGCAGCGCGACCGGACAGCGCTGAGAATGGTGGATGCCTGGCTTTGAGGCCAGAGAGACAAGCGCCCTCTCGAGGGAAGCAGGTGTCTTTATTGCGGAATGCGGGGTCCCCCTGCCGCCCCCACCGCCTCCCTGGCGCAGGCAGTTCCAGGTGTCTGCGTCTCCTGGGACGGGCGCACTGCTGCTCAGCTCCATCAAACGCGTTTTCCCGCGAAGCAGCCCCAGGCAGGAAGGCCTAGCGCGCCAGGGCCCGGAGGCGACCGCGACCCCGGCCCCAGCCTGCTTCCGGTCCGCAAGGGCCCCGCTCGCGCAGCCCCAGAGCCAGGCCGGCTCGCGCCGCGAGGGGGCGCAGGGCACTGGGCGCTGACGCGGTCCTATTTGGTTTTCTTGTCTTTCCCCTCCGGGCCCGCGGGCCGCGCCTCCGCTGTGCTGTCACCAGCCCTGGCCAGCTTCCTGGCGCGCTGGTACAACTCATTCAGGTTGAATTCGCGGATCACGTTCTCCTGCACCAAAGAGACCAGCACGTCGGGAGGCTCAGAGCCCGGGTAGCAAGCTCCGGTTTACTTTTGTCCTGCACCCCTGGGGACTGAGCCACAGCCTCTGCCCTGCGCCCCGCCCCCAGCCTGTTTAGGCTCTGGTTCTGTGAAGGAGCTGGCCTCCGGCTGGCTAGCAACTCTCCAGCCACAGCCACCCTGACGCTGGGGTCACCGGCATGCGTATTCGGGGGGCGGGGGGTGTCTAGGAAAGGAGGGAGGAGGCAAGGCCAGACCTAACTCGGCTCTTTTTTAGCGAAGTAGACTGAGCCTCTATACAAGCTTGCAAGACCGTCCTGAGCGCCAGCCTAGCTCTGCCCCCCACACTGACCACCCAGGAGCGGTGGAGACCGGGTCCTAAGGGATTCAGCGCCACCAGAATCACAGAGGCACAGTGCCCAGCCTGTGCCCTCCCAGCTCTGGCCAGCGCTAGACCTGGTGTCACAGCCCCGCTTCAGATTGGAGGGCTCCCCCACACCCTGCAGTCCCTAACCCCAGCACCTCAGAGAAGGTCCAAGAGATGGCGCGGCCTTTCTTGTCTATCTGCGGCCGCCGCATGACCTCCTTGCCACCTTGGAACAGGATGAGCGTGGGCAGCTGCTTGGTGAGAGGCGACGTGCTCACTTTGTACCTGCAGGCCAGTGGAGCCGCTCAGGGCGGCTGTGCCCCCCCCCCCAAAGGGCTCCCGGACGCCCCGCCTGTCCCAGGCTGCCTACCTAGTGCTGACATCAGTGTAGCGGCCCACATCCACCTTCCCGAAACTCAGCCCTGGGCAGTTGTACCTGGGAGAATGGACGGCTTAATACCTCCGAAACAAATAGGGGCGGGTGGGAGGGGAAGCGCAGAGACCCTGGGCACTGCTCACTTGAGGGAGAGGTCAGCGTAGATGGGAGCAAACGACTGGCAGTCGCTGGACCAGTTGGCAAAGAACTCCACCAGCCATGTGACTCTCCTGTCCCGCTCCAGCTCCTCCTGCCACCAGAAGGGACGCAGTGGGCGGGATCCCACAGCATCCCAGTCCTCACCCCGGTGGCCCCAGGAAGGGACCCAGGCAACAGAGAACACTCACATCGATGGTCTTGTCGTTGAAGTACTTGATGTACTCGGGGCCCAGGTACAGTGGGGGCTTGCAGGTCATCAGGAACACTGGACACAACAGAGCCATGGGGAAGTGCCCTGCCCCCTGCACAAAGAACTCACTTCCAACCCCACGCAAGGCAACCTCCTCGGTCCCTTCCTCTTGGGCTCATTCTTTCCCTCGCTGTACCAGGAAGCAAACCCAGCCCCTCTCTATTACTTACTTTCAGACGGGGCCTCACTAAGTTGCCCAGGCTGGGTCTGAACTTGCAATCCTACGGCCTTAGCCTTCCAGAGTGCTGGGATTCCAGCTCTGCACCACCCCAGGTGGCACCGTCCCGTCCTCTTAAAACACAGCCCATGTGGATTCTGTCCCCTTAGCTACACAGCACCTCAGTAGGGGCTGAAGAGGAAGGCACTCGGGTCCGTGGAGAAAGTAACGGGGGGCCCTCACCTATGCACAGCGTGAGGTACAGCAGTCCCATGCGGATGTCCAGGCGGAAGAACAGGATGGCGTTGGCCACCTTGCTGAACATGAAGATGTTGCCCACGTGCTGCTCCACAGTGACTGAAAAACGGGAAGGCTGTCAGCCTGGCTGGCCACTCCTCCAGCAGCCCGGACCGCCCCTCCTCTGGAGGTCTGGGAAGGGGTCAGGGGAGGGGACAGAGTACAAGATCAGGTTTGGCTTGGTGTGTGTGAGAGCTCAGCTCAGGCCCTGGAGGCTCCCAGCCCATGCCCAGGGTACACTCACTGGACCTGCGGTTCTTCATCATCACGATGGCACTGAGGAACATGAGGATCTCCACCTCCCTCTGCAACAGAGCACAGGGTGACCATGAGCACCCAAGGCAGAGGGCTGCGGTCAGTGCAAGCCACAGTGGCTCCACAGGAGACCCTGTCTCAAAAACCAAACTGAAAGCAAAAAGCACAAAAACCTGGACTCAGCTGAGGGAAGGCAGAAAAAAGGCCAGTCAGAACAGCTAAGTGCACCCAGCACTGGGGAGGCCAGGGCAGGAGGATCACTGCAAGTTTGAGACCAGCTGGGGCTACAAAGTGAGCTCAAGGCCAGCCTGAAATGCAGTGAGACCCTGTCTCAAAAAAAGCCAGAAAAAAAAAAAAGCTGAGTGCATTCCTCAGCCTCAGGGGCTTTTTGTTCAGTCAGGGTTTTTGTTTTGTTTTGTTTTGTTTGTTTGTTTGTTTTTGAGACAGGGTCTAGCTATGCAGTTCAGGCTGAATTTGAACTCACTGTGTAGCCCAGGCTGGCTTCAAACTCATCTCGATGATTCTTCTGCCTCAGCGTCCCAAGTGGTTCTGGTTTTGATTATTTGGTGCTGGTTTTTCGAGACATGGTTTCACTGTGTAGCCCAGACTGGATTTGAATTTGCAGTTCTTGCAGTCCTCCTGCCTCAGCCTACAGAGTGCTGAATTTACATTTGTGTCGTCTTACATTTTCCCACAGTACCTAATGCCTGTGAGGCAGGATAACAAGTTAAGGCCAATCAAAATTGCATAGGGAAACCTTCTCTCTCAAACAAAACAAAAACCAGGATCTAGCTGTTCCATTTGTGTGGCTCTGCTTAAATGAAACCACTTCTTCCACCCAGTACTTAAGAGTAATAATGCATATACTTCTAACATAATCTGAGAGCTGAAGGGGCTGTACGGGCTCTTGAAAGCCTTTTCAACCCTTGGCACACAGTTCTCTCCTACCTTTTACAGTGCAAGCTAGCCAGCGAGACAAGGACCCAACAGAGGTTTTAAAGAGTAAAGGCTGCAAGGACCTTTTGAGCAAAACCTAGGGGCAGATGGGACTGAGTACAGACTAGGTTGTCGAAGGCCTTCCTTTTATTTATTTATTTATTCATTTTGTGGTACTGGGACTCTGCAGTGAGCTACACCCCAGCCCTTTTTTAAAAAAATTATTTTTTTGAGACAGGGTCTTGAGACATAGGCCACACTGGCCTCGAACTTGTGGCGATCTTCTTGCTTCAGCCTCCTGAGAACTGGGATTATGGGCATATACCATCGCTCCCAGCCTTAGAAAATTTTATTCCAAGATAGTGTCTCTGTCCCGGCTGGGCTCTTATTTGCAATCCTCCTGCCTCAGCCTCCAAGAATTCTAGGATTATAGGCCTGTACCACTGTTCCTGTCTTTTCTATGTCTTGTTTATAATGGAGGGGAGCACTGTTATTTCAGACAAAAACTAGAAATAATGATATTTTGCGCTTCAATCTGCAATAAATGTAACTATTCAGGTAAAAATATGCACAACAGGAGTGAGGGCCAACAACTGACTGATGTAGAAATGAGGAAGAGTTTTCACTAACACAGCTGTTGGGTCTGAATTCAGAAGCCTCAAGGCTAGGGTACAGTTCAGCAGTAAAACACATGCTTATAGCCCCCTGGGTGAGACCCTCATGGGAAAAGAATGACCCTTGGTCAATCGGCAGGCCAAATGTGGGCCCAAGGGCCTCATTCTCAAAGTCTAGACCAGCTACACAGACCCTAGACCAGGTTCAGGTGCTCTCCAAAGGCCACAGCTAGACAGGCCCCAGCTTCCATTTGCTGGGTCGACGCAGGGACCAGGACAGGACAGCACTGGTGTGCAGAGTGTATAGTGGGCCCACAACCTGCCTGCTCCCTTTCTGCAGTGGGGAGCCCGGGCATAGGACAAAGACAAGCAGACTAGCTTAAGGCTGGCTTCAAACTTGGCAGTCTTCCTGCCTCAGTCTCCCAAGTGCTGAAGTTATAGGTATGCACCATCTACTCAACTTGTGTTTCTGGTTTTTTGAAATGGTCTTGCTATGTACCCATGCAGTCCCTGTACTCATGATCCTCATGTCTCAGCCTCCCAGGTGCTGTTTATGTTGGAGACAGGGGTCTCACTATGTTGCCCAGCCTGGTCTTGAACTCCAGGGCTGAAGGGATCCACCCACTGCAGCCTCCCCAGGAGCTGGAACAATAGGTGCTCACCACTGTGCCTGGCACAGAACATAAGTCCTGAATGTCCTTCAAGGGCTGTTCACAGCTTGGTCTCCAAGGTGGTGCCAAGAGGTGCAGCCTCGTGGGCGGACAGCAAGTCCCTGGGGTCCGCTGTGGGACCCTGGCCCCCTCCTTGCTCTTGCTTCCTGGCAGTGTGACTCTGTGCCCCAGCTTCCTCCTGAGGGGCCACCTGACCACCAGCCTGAGGCTCAGGGACAACCAGTCATGGCCTGAAACCTTCACACCAAGGCAAAAGCAGCAGCTTTCCACTTGGGAGGCTGAGGCAAGAGGATCGCATGTCTAAAGCACTTCCCTGGCATACACAGGCCATGGGTTCCACCACCACCTAGCCTGGAGGGGAGGGGGGTTAATGGAGAAATTAATTCTGTAAAAGGTCTCCTACATTTATTAAAATCCTTATTATATTCATGTATACATTTGAGTCTCATCTCCTTTACTGTGATAGCGGATCTCTTGAAATAGCATGGCTACCTTTTAGTTAACAAATAATACTGTCTGGAAAAGGTCAGAAGCAGCAAGAGAGGAGGAGGCAGGAAAAGCTAAGAGAATGGGTTCTGGTAAAAGTCAAGACTCGCTCTGGGTGCTGGAAAAGGACAGCAATGCTAGGGAACTGTTTCAGTGTGTGCCCCCTTAGCCCTCCTGCTAAGGTGTGGTTTCAGATTGACCAACTTTATTCTTTCCAGCACTGGGGACTGAATCCTTGGTGCTCGACCACTGAGCTACAGCCTCAGCCCTTTTTATTTTGAGGTAGGGTTACACTAAACTGTCTAGGCTGCCCTTGGGATTTTCCTGCCTCAGACTCTACAGTAGTCGGGCTTCCAGGCCTGGGCAGGGTGGATTTGTTTACAATCTATTTTTAGCCTCTTTTTATTTTCAATATATTTCAATGTGACTCAGCTTTGCATCCTGCATAGTGGTTAGGAAAGACTTGGATTCTGGAAACGAGTAAGTACGACAGTGTGTGCAGCTACTGTGCTAAAGATGGGGGGCACCACCGACCTCGCCACCTGGCTCCTGGGGGCTTAATGTAATGAGCGGCACTGTAAAGTGCTGTGCAGATGCAGGACTGTCGCTTAGCACGAAGGTGAGATGGAAACACGTAGGAACTACACGGAGCGTGGTGGCGCACGCCTGTCATCCCAGCAGTCCGGGAGGCTGAGGCAGGAGGCTCTCAAGTTTCATCTTAAACCAGGCAACTTAGCGAAACCCTGTCTCAAAATTTAAAAAAATGCCGGGGATGCGGTTCAGGTCGAGGACGCTGATTCTAGCCCCGGAAGCACAAGGATGGGCTCAAGACCAGAAGGCCTAGCAGTCAGCAGAGGCTACGACCTCGGCTAGGTGTTTTCTCTCCTGAACATCAGAGCTCGCTGACGGCGGGCGCCCTGCTCTCTAAGTCGCCCGCAGCCCCTGCCCAGTCGCACCTGCGCGCAGGGACCGTCAAGGTCGCGGATGGCCGAGACAGGGGGCGCTCACCCAGTCAAAGTCGCACGGGTTGCCGTCTTCGCGCTGAGTGGGGAGACCGTTGCAGAGGGGCGGCAGTTTCCTCACGAGTAGGAAGGCGGCAGAGAGCAGCGCCGACAGCAGGCAGTAAGGCCGGGCCAGCCATCGTGACAGCCGCGGCACGGAGTACACCAGAGCAATCAGAGGTGCGAGGACCGCCATCTTCCCTGCCCTCGCGGAGCCCGCCGCTCTGCAGTCTCAACAGGGCCAGCCCCGCCCCCTCGCCGCGAGACTTTATTTGGCCAAAACTCGAAGGCACCGCCTTTGGGCCCAGAAGTAGATCTCTGATTGGACGTTACATTGGCCAGCGCTGACCGAGAGACGCAAAACTTCATTGGTCATACTAGCTGTCGCTTTTCTAACCTAAGTCATTTAATTGGAGATGTAGCTTTGACGAGACCCTATGAGAGACGAGTTTAATAAAGTTAGCTACAACTTCCTGAACGTTCTCAAAGAGCGACGGAAGTAGTCGCCGGAAGAAAATAGGCGTGGCCCGAAGTACCCAATGACTTGAGGTCCCTACAGGAAGAGGGCGGCACCCAGTCAAAGGATTGCCCAATGAAAATCACTAACGCACTACACACGAGCAGCGCCGGCCGCGGAGACGATGGAGAATTTCACCGCGCTGTTCGGAGCTCAAGCTGAGCCACCACCGCCCCCAACAGCGCTCAGCTTCGGACCAGGAAAGCCTCCACCTCCGCCTCCGCCTCCTCCGGGCGGGGGACCCGGCACGGCCGCGCCCCCTACCGCGGCCACGGCTCCCCCAGGTGCGGACAAGTCCGCGGCCGGCTGTGGCCCCTTCTACCTAATGAGGGAACTACCAGGTGAGTACTAGGCCTAGCCGAAGCCAGCCAATCGGATCAGAACTAGGAGTGATCGACGTGGCTACCATCCTGCTGCCAGAGGTGCGAGGTAACCTAGGCAACGCGTGGCCAGACCCTGTAGCTCTAAGAGGGCTGTTAGGATTCACAACCAAAGGGTTAGCTGGAACATAGGACGCATTGGAGTGGGTAGGTGGGCATCTCTGGGGAAGTCTTTCGTTTTAAATTCAGGTCCTGTCACTGACGTGTATGGCTTCTTAAAAAAAAAAATGTCATTCAGGGGTTGAGTTTGAACCTAAAGTTTTAGTTTCCAATCTGCCACAAATTTGTTGGCTTGGCACAAGCTGCCTTTTCAGGGAGTCGACTATTCATCTGTTTCAGAGGTGAGGTGGGACTAAAAATTGAACCGAATCTTTTTTTTTTTTTTCAAAAAAATATTTGGAGAAAGACCTGGGGGAGCACAACTGTAATTCCAGCACTTGGGAGGCAGAGGCAGGAGGTTCGAGCCCACCCTGGGCAAAAGTAGTGTTTAATGCGTAGAGTAGCTCTGGAGGTAGGAATATCTCCATTTATAGTTGAAAAAAACTGGGGCATAACAAGGCTGCCTATCCTTTGATTAAGCTAAATTCCTAGCCCCCTCTTATTTATTTAGGAAAAAACATCTCTCTAAATTGTTCCAGCAGGACTCAAATTTGTAATCCCCTGCGTCAGCATCCCTTGTGGTGGGATTATAAGTATGCATCACTATTCCAAGATTTGAAAGCTTATTTAGTTAAGAATATAAAACGTGGCTTATGCATATCGATTATATTTGTCAATGCCAGTCTTGTCAGTTGGTGGTCATGTTTTGCATATAGCAGTTACCAATATCCTAGCAAACAATTTTTAAAACTTGTCTGATAGTTTTCAAAATGCGTTGTCCAGGATGATAGCAAGAATAAGGTATCTGAACAGAACCGTGAAGAATTTACAGAAGTGAAAATTTAGGAAGAATTTTCCTAAATGGAGCAGTATACTTGCCCCCACGCCCCCAGGAGACATGTACACCGCTTGGATGGACCCAGGGGTTCAGTAGGTGGCACAGCCAAAGCTGGAGTGAAATGTGGTCTGGCTTTGGTGCCAGTCAGGATGGGGGCTTTCCCCTGGGGCCAGGAGGAAGCCTTGGAGATTTCTGAACTGAGGAGTTCAGCGTTGTGAAACTGCCTGGGAATGTGAGTGGCAAGGACTACAGGAGAAGAGCCGTGAGGGATGCGGGCAGGATTGGGAGTTTCCCAGGAAACTCTGAACGGCTGGAATTGGTGAATGAGAGTCAGGGCTGGGGAGCCAGGTGTGTACATCACCTTCACAGAAATAAAAGTCAAAACAGAGGGTTAAACTCTTTGAGGCTGTAGAGGCAGCTGGAGTGCCTTTCACCTTGAATGGAGTGTCACATCACCTGAAACAGCCGGCAGGCAGGCAAGAGGAGATGGCCCAGAGGACGCAAACCTACAGAAAGCAAGCCCTTTCCCTCTCCTGGGCCTCTCGAGGACCAAGGACCAGGCCCTTGGATCCTTGTGCTGAGCTGTGAGGTGCCAGTATCCTGTTGATGTCAGAGAGGAAAACTCGTGATGTTTTTTGAAAAGTGCACACACCAGTGTTCAGTACAGAGTAGTTGTTACTCTGGCTGTCTGTTCTTTTTTTTTTTTTTTTTTCTTGATGAATAAGTTTATTGGTGTTTATCTGAAAAGTCTTCATAGAAATTTTTAGCTCTCTGCAGCCCGCTCCTGAGCTCTGAGGAAGCTTGCTTTCTTTTGGGCTACCCGATCTTTCTTCTGGGCAAGTGACATTTTGGGACGGTTCCACCTCTTCTTTTTAACTTCTCTCTTCGGCTTCTTTTCATAGACTGGGTTCTCTCGTATGGCAGCGTGAGCTTTCTTATACATCTCCTCCATTATATCTGGAGTTACATTGTTCTTTATGTACTGAGAGAACTGTTTCTTGTAAGCATCTTCATCTTCTTCCATCAGGTAACGCATATAATCTGCGACATTCTGCCCCATGATGTGCTTCCAATGTACTTCTGCATTGAACTCCTTGCTTTCCGAATCATAACCAGGGAATCGTTTGGTACTGTGAGGGATAGACAAACCTCCATCCACAGCACCCTTCAGAGCTCCAAAAACTTTATTGCCAGTTGTAGTTCTGGCAAGGCCTGCATCCAAATAGCAGGTGAAGGCACCAGGTTTACCATCAATGCTTTACACATTGTATTCGTCTCCAGTCACCTCCACCTGGCCTTCATAGATCTTATCCATGCCAAACCTATTGAGAAGCCTGCGGGCCAGCAGCAGGCCAGTACAATATGCTGCAGCATAATTTGTTAGGCCAACTTTCACACCATACTTTGGTAGTTCATGTGCATATGCTGCGCAGACTATCATATCCCCTCCAATACGGGCATAAGCAACCTGACAAATGATGTCTCTGTTAGTTACACGAACTATCATCCAGTATTTAGGTGTGTTGTACTTGTTTTTGTCTTGGATCACCAAGCGTTTCCGTGCGTAGTAATCAGTTTTGCCCTCTCGTCTTCTTCTAAACTTCACTTGGTATCTCTTAAAGTAGGCTTTATTCTTGACAACTTTAACAAAACCCATCCTGTGTATTAGAGACCTGCGTCCGCGGCTCTGCACAGACCTGCAGGCCCAGCAGCGCTACAGGTGGAAAAAAAAAAAGCTGTTCTTCTTTATTATGTTATCACAGCTCAAGTGTCCTTATCCAAAACCCTGGGGACCAACAGTGTGTTGGATTTTAGGTTATTTGCCTGATGAAACACTTAATATCCACATTTATGTATTGCTTTTTGGTGGTTCTGGGGATTGAATCCAGGGCTACATCCCCAGACCTTTTCTCTTTTTTGAAATACTTTCACCAAGTTGCACAAGGTGGCCGTGGACTTGCTATCCTCCTGCCTCAGCCTCCTGAATAGCTAGGATTACAGGATGTACACTGTACCCAGCTGAAATCTGAGTGTTATGGTGGAATCCATTGTTTCCATGATATTTCAGATGCCAGGTTTTCAGATTAGGTTTGGTCAACCTGTATTGACTTTTTTGTTTTTGGTACCCAGAATCAAACTTTAGGACCTTGTGCTTGCCAGGTAAGCACTGCTGCTGAGCTGTATCCCAGACAATCACTGTTTACTTTTGCTGTGTTTTTTACTTTAGAAATTGAAAGCCTGTCAGTTCCCTCTTAAAAGCATCTGCACTTAGGTGGCAGTGCAGCCTGCCTCTGGGTGGTAAGCTGCCTCTCTGCTGGGCACCGACCTCTGCTTCCACCCTTGGGCCCTGCAGGTGGCACGGAGCTCACGGGCAGCACCAACCTGATCACACACTACAACCTGGAGCAGGCCTACAACAAGTTCTGCGGAAAGAAGGTCAAAGAGAAACTGAGCAACTTCCTGCCCGACCTGCCCGGGATGATCGACCTGCCCGGTTCCCATGACAACAGCAGCCTCCGCTCCCTCATTGAGAAGCCTCCAATCCTGGGCGGCTCCTTCAACCCCATCACAGGGACCATGCTGTCCGGCTTCCGGCTCCACACCGGCCCAGTGAGTCCCTGAGCTGGCAGGCAGCGCGGCAGGGGTGGGGGGCACTCCGCCGCGTCCTGCCACCATCCAGCCCTTCCTGGTGTACTGAGCGCCCCCCTCGCCCGTGCCCATATCCTGCAGCTGCCGGAGCAGTGCCGCCTTATGCACATCCAGCCTCCCAAGAAGAACAAGCACAAGCACAAGCAGAGCCGTGCCCAGGACCCAGTGCCCCCAGGTGCGTGGCCTGGCCAAGGGGGGGGGGCCGGAGGAGAGAGAGGGAAGGCAGGCACAGGGGAGGGGGGAGCCCGGATGCTGGGTGCCAGCGCTGAGTGTCCTGCAGAAACACCTTCAGACTCGGATCACAAGAAGAAGAAAAAGAAAAAAGAGGAGGACCCAGAAAGGAAACGGAAGAAGAAAGAGAAGAAGAAGAAGAAGGTAGGGCAGGCTTGTGTGCCTGCAGCCCAGAAGCTTCCTGGCCACATGCCGGGTGCTAGCCTGAGAGGGGCACCTGAGTGCTCGGGGTCCCCAGGGCTGCCTCAGGGTCCTTACACTGCCCTCCCTGTGTTCCAGAACCGGCACAGCCCCGACCACCCAGGCATGGGCAGCTCCCAGGCTAGCAGCAGCAGCAGCCTTCGCTGATGGGTTGAGCAGCGAGGGACCTGGGCCAGGAGTGGCACCGGCCCCGGAGCCAGGATCAGGACCCGGACCCGGACCCAGACCTGGACCCAGACCCAGGCTGGTGCCTGCTCCTGTGGCCCCACCCAGCCGCTTACTGTCGGACCTCCTCCTCTCCCAGGAAGCATTTTGTGTCTTTCTTTCCTTTGTGCAATTTGTCTGATTTCAGGACTTGATTTATTAGGGTTTTTCACTAAAATGTTGAATTATCAAACTGGCTCCAGTGTCTGCCTGGTACGAGGTAAGTTAGTTGGGGGCGGTAGTGCAGCCAGTGATCCCAGCACCCCGTCTCCAAATGTTTAGATAGGGCTGGGGGCACAACCCTGTGCAAAGGGGAAAAGAGCTAAGTACCTTCCGCTGTAGCAGGGCATAAGCAGCCCAGGCTGGGGATGCAGCGCAGCTGAGAGCATTCGCCTGGTCTGCACTAGGTTGCACAGAAAACTAAAAACTAAAAACCCCCTAAAAGATGGCAGGGTGGGGCCGGGGCCTAGTCCCTCTCCCCAAGGACACCCACCACCCTGCCACTGCCTGGGGACCTTTAGGCTCCCGAGAAGCTGTGTGGTGAGCCCTGGCAGGGAAAGCGCCTGCTGCAGGATGCCTTCACCACACCAGGGCCATGGCCGCCTTGCTGTGCAGGGGACCCAGGCAGAACTGCCACCCACCTCCCAGCGCTATTCCCCGGGACGGCTTCTCTGCAGCAGCAAGGACGAAAGCCTTGCCAGAGATGCGCAGCAGGGGCCAGACTCGAGCTTTTGTTTTTTTCAGTGTAGGCCTTGAACCCAGGACTTGCACACACTGGGCAAGTGTCCTGCCACTGAGCTTGTGTTTTGAGACAAGGTTTCTCGCTAGACCACATTTAATGTGTGGTCCCCCTCCTCAGCCTCCTGAGTACCTGGCATTCCAGACTCGCACTGCTGCACCTGGCTTTTTTTTTCTTCCAGAAATCTGAATTATTTTAAACCAATGGGTGCACACCCCTATAACCCTCACACTCCAGGAGGCTGAAGCAGGGAGACTGCTGAGTTTCAGGCCATCCTGGGCCACATAGTGAGTTCAAGACCAGCATGAACTACATAACAAGATTCTCTCTCAAAAAAAAACAGGCTAGGGATTCAGCTCAGCAGCATAAGCACCTGCCTTGCAAGCGTGTGGTTGTGAGTTGATCCCCAGTACCAATTTAAAAAAAAAAAAAGTATTCACCGCTTTAAAGCAGGGCCTGCTGCTAGAAATCACTTCCTATTTGCCTGCTCCCTCCCAGCACAGCCCGCAGGGACGAGACAGATGACACAGCGGGCGCTGGTGAGAGCAGGATTTCTTTATTCCTCGTTGGTTTAAAATGGCTAATCAGAATAAAAAATAAACGGGCCTCTGTGTGGAGGCTGGGCCTTCCCACATGGAGTCAGAGCCCAGTGTCCCCTCTACCCAGCACATCCGGGCTGGACCAAGGGGCGACCCAGGGGAAGATGGAGGGGCCTGGGCCTGCTGCTCCTTCTCTCATCCCCAGTTTTTGGCATGTGATTAAAAATATTGCTTTTTGGATTCTTTTTTCCTGTCCTTTGATTTAAAATTTCATTAACCGGGTAAGCTGGGGAGCGTTTGGAGGGGCTCATGAGCCTCTGGTCTCCCCCAGAAGGGGCAGGCCGGGCCCTGCCCCCTGCCCGCTGCGAGTCCAGAGCTGTGGCCCCTGGGGGATGGGCCAGAAGCCCCTCGTCCCATCTCACCTCCGCCTTCCAGGCCCAGGCCCTGCTCTTGCCTGTCACAGGGCACCCACAGAGGGTGCTGGTTCCTAGGCGGTGACGGGGCAAGAAGGCAGGCGAGTGTCCTCCTGCTGGCTGAGGAGAGGGCAAGGTGCCGCCCCGCCTTGTACAGAGAACCCTCCCCATCTTCCCAGCCCAGGATAGATATATTTCTTTGATATTTATAATATATATAATATATATATATGTACACACACACCTGGTAACGCAGAAGAGGAAAAAAATAGAATCCGTAACAATAATAAAAAAAATTTCTGGTTTAAAAATGATCTGGTTCCCTCCAGAGCGAGCATTGCACAAGTCCACTGAGGCTGGTTGGGGGCGGCCCTCCGTCCGTCAGTCCATCTGTCTGCCTGTCCGCCCTCTGAGGTCTCACCTCGCACGGGCGGGGGCACCCGCAGGGAGGCGGTAGGGCCCTTTGGTGTAGGCAGGCGAGCAGGCGCGGCGCGGCTCACACGGAGATCTCGTAGGTGGTGCCGCCCACCCCCGACACCTTCTTCACGCCACCCCTAGTGGGGCTGCTGAGTGGCGCCTGCCCCGGGCTGGGCGAGACCGGGCCCATGCTCTTGGGCTGCCCATTGGATTTGCTGTAGGCGCTCTTTAGCTGCACTTCATCTCTGGAAGAGGAGGGCGCGTGGGCGTCAGGAAGGCACAACCCCACTCTGCCCAGGGCCTCCCTCCCCCCAGCTGTCTGGGGCTCCCCACGCCCCAGCAGGCCAGCCTACTTACTTGGGGGTCAGCAGGGGCTGCAGGGCCACCTCCTCCGCCTCGGAGACGCCGGCCGGAGCTTTTTGGCTGCTATAAGACGTGGACCTGCCCAGGAAGGGGGCGGCTGGACCCGGCTCGGGGGACCCGACGCCACGGCCCCGGAGCCCCTCGGGCTTGCCGAAGCGGGGGGCAGTGGGGCGGCCCAGCGGAGTCTTGGCCAGCGGTGAGCGCTTGGCCTCGTCGGGGGCAGCGCCAGTGCGAGGCGCGTGCCCGGAACCCGGCGCCGGCTGTGCGCCAGAGTCCCCAACGCCAGCCGCCTCCTCGCGGCCCGGGCCTGGCAGCGGCGGCGACTGGCGCAGCAGCTTCTCCCGTTCCTGCAGTGAGGCCACAATGTGGCGCGACAGATTGTCGTAGCGAACAGGGGATGGCTCGCGGGGTGGGCCGGCAGGCACCAGGCGCGGGTGCCGCTCGGCCTCGCGCTGCTGGGCCAGGCGCGCGGACAAGAAGGGCGAGGTGTAGCCAAGTGGCGGCTCGGGCTCCGGCCCGGCCTGCACCGACTCGAAGTCGGGGCTGTCCGACGGCGTGAGCAGGCTGTCATAGGACAGGCTGCCATTGCGCGTCTGGTTGGCCAGGCTCTTGTAGGACGTGGAGGTGGTGCCCTCCGAGCGGATGGACTGCAGCTGGCCCAGCTCAAAGCCAGTGCCCTGGGCTGATTTGAGGCTAGAGGAGCGAGAGCCGCTGGACAGGGGGTCGAAGTGGAAGCTCTTGCCGAAGGTGGGGGACCGAAAGCTCTCGGGCTCCAGGCTGGGCTCGGAGCGGTAGCTGGGATGGCGGCTGCTCTCCACGATGGAGGTGGGCTCCCTTAGGCTGTCCCCGCGGCTCAGCTGCGGAGGAGGACACCGCTCAGGCCCCCTCACCAAGCACCCCTCGGCCAGTCCCCAGCCCCAGCACACCCGCCACCGCCCTACCTTGGCGCTGGAGGAGTGCGGCATGGCAGCCGACGCACTGCTGCTGCTGTAGCCCGGCCGGTACTTGTACATGGTGGGCGTTGGGGGGCTGTCCTTGCCCAGCAGGCTGCTGTCTGCGGGGAGAGAGCCAGGGGCCGGTCCCAAGCTGCTCCCATGACCTCAGCCTGAAGGGACAGGGTAGGGGCCACGCACAAACAGGTTCACCCAGCAAAGGAGCCGGGTGTGGTGGTGCACTCCTGGAATCCCAGCACTCTGGGAGGCTGAGGCAGGAAGAGCCTGCCTTCCAGTCCAGTCTGGCGTGAAACTTAGTGACTTAATGAGATTCTGTCTCAGAATATTAAAAAAGGCCAGGGATGTAGCTCACTGTGAAGCCCCTGTGTCCAAGGCCCAGGACCCCAAAACAGGAAGAGGAGAAGGAACACCAGCACGTGGTATGCTGTGGTGGGAAGGCACCACACCAGCAGCCCCGGACGGCCCCTGGGCTGCCCAGAAGCCGACAGGGGTGAATGGCACCTGTCCTCGGCCAGCCCACCCCAAAGCAACCTGCTCAAGGGACGTGGTGGGGTACTCTCCCACCAGCCCCAGCCCTCACCCTCATGCGGGGCCAGGCTGAGGTGTGTGCGCAGCCCTGTGTAGCGGCTCAGGTCTGGCTTGGGCGGTGGCGGTGGCTCTGCATCTGCTGACTGGCTCTCCGTGATCTCCAGGCTGCCCTTGGACTGTGTGGAGGGAAGGAGGGACGGTCAGGGTTGCAGCACCCACATGGAGCTCAGTATCAGCCCTTTCATTTTGTTTTTGTGGGATTTTTTTTTGAGACAGGGTCTTGTTCTGTAGTTCAGGCTGGTCTCGAACTCTCAGTCATTCTCCTGTCTCAACCTCCCTGAGTGCTGGGATTACAGGCATGTGCCACCACGCCCGACTTTTTCTTTTAATTAATTTTATTGGTACATTTCAGATATACATAATAGGGAAGCTGTGCCTGGACTTGATACCTCTTTTTTCCCCTTCCCTCCCTTCAACCCCTCTTCCCCTCATTTGCACAAAAGCTTTGTTTGCATTTGCTTCCTTCTATTCTTCCGCTTCCTTCCTTTCTCCCTCCCCTCGCCTCCCGGTTCCCCTTCCCATTTCCAGTGACTGTGAGGCGTATCTCCCACCAGAGAAGCAATGCGGTATTTAGATGGGTGTGTGTTACCGGGCATTCTCACCCTGAACTGCAGACAAAGCACCCAGAGCTTCCCACCCCGCTGTCACCTGCTTGTCCATTTCTTGCGCGCTCACACACACACACACACACACACACACACACACACACCCGTGTCCCATTCCTATCACCTGCAAGCTGTGAAATCTCCCAACAAAGACGTCCAGACAACTGTGCAGGATTTCTACTGCCTGAACTCAAGAGTCTAGTGTAGAGGTGGAGACCGGACTACAGGGACTGTGAGTACACTGGCCCCGTGAGAAGGCTGCAGACCTGGGCAGGTTTCCTGCAGACCTGCACCTCAGCAGAGCCCATGCTCATTGCATGCGTGGCCCTCACCCTCCCACTCCCTCACCTTCGTCCTCCTCAGCTCCCCTTGGATGCCATTATCCATGATCTTCACTGTGATCTGCCCATCCGACACTTCCGGCCGAAGGAAAGGAGGTCTGATGACAATTGTCTTCTCTTTCTTTGGTCTCCCCAAATACCTGAGTGTGGAGAAGAAGAAGGCTTCCTTCCTGCGCCTCTGCCTTCCTCCTAGAACCCCCTGCCTGCTGCCTGGGCAGGGGAGTGGTACAGGCGATGTGGGAGTAGGCTGCAGGCTGCCTGGCAGGTTACTGAGGACTCTTTCTCAGTTAGTCAGGTGGGGGACTTTCGCTGAACAGAGGCTTAAGGTCCGTTTCCAAATGGGAAAATTAAGTCACATCTATGGTCAACTTCTGATGAAAAGTTGCACCAATATGGTATTTTATTACTGGATTAAAAAAAAAAAGATGATCATTTGAAAACTAATGTATTCAGAGCTAAGTATGGCGGCAAATGCCTATAATCTCAGAACTCAGGAGGCTGAGACAGGAGGATTGCTATGAGTTCGAGGCCTAAGCAATACAGCAAGACACTGTCTCCAAAAAATCCAGGTATTTAAAATAAAGCATAGCAAAAACCACATATGTGTCAGACTTTGTTTTGAAGCTTTTCCCCAATCCTGAATGCAAAGATGTTGTGCCTTTTAAAGCCATACAAATGCCTGGGGATTTAGCTCAGTGGCATAAGCACCTGCCTTGCAAGCACGAGGTCGTGAGTTCGATCCCTGGTTTAAAAAAAAAGCCACACAAATAAAGAGTGCTCACCTAAAGACTTAAAAGCAGGCCTGTAAATATTTTTAAGCAGTATTATTTGAACACTAACATATAGCAACTACCACAACAAAAACAAACAGAAAAAGACCATACTTATTGCCAAATACATGACATACTCCTGGCCAGGAGCAAAGCCCTGGGTTAACCCTGCAAACCAAAAACATCTGTCCCGCCAGGGGCTGGTAGTGGGAGGGGTGGCAGCAGAGGTTCTCGGTTCCATCATGAACTGCAGCACACCGGGCCGGGTGGCAGGCGCTAGCTCCAGGCATTCAAGGTCTCATGCACTGTCAGCCAGCAGGAGCCACAGGCTCCAGAAGGGTGAGCACCTCTGCCCCCCGGCAGGCTCTGACCATTGTGAGACCAAGACCCGACCCCAGGACCCGGTGGAAGAGGGGAAGTATGGGTGCAGGTAGCGCCCAGCTTGAGGCGGTGGTGGCAGCATACCGAGGTGCTGGCGAGCTGCAGAGCACGCGGCTGACGTTGTTACAGCAGCCATTGGTGAAGGGGTTCACACCTCCCCGGAATTTACCCGTAACCTGGAGAGGATGAAAGGACAGACCAGTCTGGCGGAGGCCAAAGTGTCTCTGCAGCAGGTTATTCTGCAGCTATTCAGGGGATGCAGAGGGAAGCAAAACCCACAGCTACCATCCAGAGCTTCCACTCAGGAGGGCTGCGAGAGGGACTCCAGAGTCCTCGG
Organism: Dolichotis patagonum; assembly: GCA_004027295.1. Taxonomy (NCBI): domain Eukaryota; kingdom Metazoa; phylum Chordata; class Mammalia; order Rodentia; family Caviidae; genus Dolichotis; species Dolichotis patagonum. Next base: position 882 of record PVJX010007111.1, on the reverse strand, counting down.
AGACAGTGTCTGATCCCAACACCGGCTTCCCATGTACACGGCCTGATATCAGGTTACCTGCAGCTGCCCGAGCCCCTTACACCAGGGCACAGCAGATGTCTACCTCATACCCCTGCAGTCACCACCTGGGAAACTGCCCAGGGAACATCCCCCCATACACACACACACACACACACACACACACACACACACACACACACACACACACAGAACCTCTCCAAGGTGCTGGAGGCAGCTGACTGCAGCTCGGGAAAGCCGCAGGAAACCGCCACCACGGCAGCCTCCCCGGCTGGCACCACCCACCACCCCACTGCAGCTCCGCACCTGCTCATTGGTTGTGCGTCCCCTGGCCACCAGCACCACGTGAAATCCCGTGAGGCCCGCAACGGGGATAAAGAACAAGCCTGCCACGCACATCACTGCCATGCTGATGCCAAGCAGTCAAGGAGAATGGCCCAGCCCCGAGCCATCTTCCTGGTCCCCACCGCCTAGGCTCCTCCACCCAGCCCGCAACCCAGAGCCCAAAGGATACGTCACAGCTGTGCGGACGCCTGACAGCTCCTCCAAGTGGTAGAGGACATAAAGGAGGCCAAAGCCGAACACGCCCATGATGTGGGCTGTCAGGGAGAGGAGGAAGAGGAAGAAGTAGCGGTAGTTCCGGCGGCCGATACAGTTGTTCACCCAGGGGCAGTGGTGGTCGAACTCCTAGGCAGAGAGACTCAGCCTGAGGGGTGCTCCGGAGGGGAGCCCCATGATCCCCCCACTAACACAGGCAGAAGCAGCATCCCCCACCCCTGTGGTCCTGCGGGAGGTCGCACCAAGGCCAAGGCCAAGGCCAGTTCTTGAGTTCATCTCCTGAATCGACACATCATAGGCTCTATA
>PVJX010007110.1:0-73049 GCA_004027295.1 Dolichotis patagonum | reverse complement strand
TATAAAGCCATGCATATAGTGAAAGAATTCCAGGGCTTTCTGAACCGAATAACAGAAAATGATCAATGGGTATTATAATATCTCATTTTTGATAAAAAAGAAAAAAATTTGTTTGAACTATCACACATATTCAAATTCCAATAAGACACAATGTGGTAGATAGAACCAATGGTAATAGAACAAAAAAAGCATGGTAGGATTGGCTATTGATTTAATGATCATAATTATAGTACACATTGCTGGGCTCTCTGGTTACATTTGGAACCAGAAAGTTTTATCTCATTCTCATGTGTTCCTCCTTTTACCACTGAGATATCCTCTACCCAGGTATTTCCTAGTTCAGTTGCTATTGAGATAGCCTGTAGCCAGAGTTTCCTAACACAAATTCCCACTGCGGGGAAAGAATCCAGATGTTTCCACCAATATAGTAATTTCCTTTCTACTCTCTCTAAATGAGAGATTCCCTTTGATTACCTTTATTATATATGCTGCTTCATCAGTTTTGTATAAAATACAAAAACAAAACAAAATACAACACCAAACTCCCATCAAGAAGTTGAAAGAATCTTTACTTGAATTAGAAAACTGAGCATCAACTAAATCTTAAGCCTAATGAAAACTTCTGAATAAGTGCACACAATAAAAGCAATAAACAGCTCACCTCTGTTTCTAGGAATCTTCTTAAGGCTCTTTTCTTTTTGATGCTCTTTCTCCTAACATAAACTGCAAATGTGAGACCTACTATGACCAGGATGAAAAGCCCGCCAATGACTCCAGCAGCAATCAGGGGAGTTCTGCCAACCAGAATGGAAAAAAAAAATGTATGAAGGGAGAAAAGACAAAGGAAGCAAAAGACTAGTTGCTCAGGAGGTTACATGCATTTCATAAAGTTAGTCATTTATGGGAAGGGCACATAAAATGGCAGTAGGGCTGAAACAAAACCTTCCTAGTGGCAAAACTGCAGCTTTTTGTTGTTTTAATTAATACACCACGTACATATGAATGAGCCCCTACAACATGCTATTGGATGAGAAAGTGTAAACCATGTTAACAGAAATTAAAACACATACTAAGAAATTAGTATGTAAACATCTTAGTTTTATGTGACTATTATCCATAAATAAAGGAAAATGCATTTTAATAAGATTGCTGGGGTGTATGATTTTATTTCAGAATTTTCTCTAAACCAGACTTTTTCAACAGTGGCACTATTGACGTTCTGGGCTGGACACCAGTGAGCTGTGAGACACTTCTTAGGATGCTTAGCAGTGTCCTTGGTTTCCATCCACTAGGTACCAGCTGTGCACCCATTCAGCATCATGAGTCTAGACATTGTCAGTTAGTTCTTGACATCACCCCATGTGAGAGGCACTGTTCTAAACAGAAAGGAGTCATCGAAAAACGTGAATCCCCACATTCTCAGAGAACAAGGGCACCGTAAGAGAGTTGTTACTGTCTAAAGCACTATTTGAAACTGCTAAGGACAACACGTAGAATATGAGCAAATGCTTTGAGTCAGACCTTTTCAGCATGGTGACAATGACAGTATGTATTATATTTGCAAGTATGACTAAGCATCACAAATATATGTGACATACTTCTAAATATTACATGAAAAGATAAAAAACATGCCACAGTGAGATAGGAAGAGACTAGAAATTTTATTTAAATGTTTTTATAATCCATTTTAAGCAAAGATACTGTTTTAAGACATTGCTTCTTGAGGGCTGGGGATTTAGCTCAGTGGCTTAAGCACCTGCCTGGCAAGCGTGAAGTCATGAGTTCAATACCTGGTACCAAAACAAAACAAAAAAAAAAACAAAGACATCACTTCTTAGTAAGTAATTTTTCTTTGTCTGATGAGTAATATTTGTGGTTTTTAACTTTTTGTTCCACAATAAACCGGTACCTATAAAGTTACAGTGGTCAGATTTCTGAAATACATTAATTTCACATGTCACAGCAAATAACCTGAAGCAACACACATAGGTGTTACCTAAGTATTTGACTATGAAGTCATGATTGATATTAAAAAAAAGAATTCCATGCAAGTTCATACTGTGTATAATAAAGCATTTCATACCATATATTCCTATTTTTAGGTTTTTAGATTCCTGTTTTTAATCTCCTTTTTTTTGGTACCGGGGTATTGAACTCATGACCTTGCGCTTGCCAGGCAGGTGCCTACGCCACTGAGCTAAATCCCTGGCCCCCTTAATCCCTCTTTTTAAGAATCTATTGTATATGGCTATATCTTCTTAGGAAAAAAATTTACTTATTCTCACAAAGTAAACTTTTGCTTGAAGATAGACCAGAAATAATAATAAGGGATAATTCTAAATAAAACCTTGAAATTCTCAAAAGCTCTTGAAAAGCTCTGTGTAACTACTTCTACAAATGAAGTCAGGTTTTCTAAAGATCATGACTGTAATATTGTCAAATGAAACTGCAGAAAAATCTACAAAAATAGTTCATCATAAAGGCTGTTTCCTGACAGCTCAAAGTACTATAGCACACTGAAATGTTGCTATAATTCAACTAGATTTTCCTAAATAGGATATAAAAATCTATGCTGAGAAACTAAACTATAGCATAGACACAATCTCATCATTGTAATGTGTTTTTGTGGGTAACAGATTTTTGAATGTGGAAGTTAAATATGTATTTCAGAAATATTTTATATTTTCAACCAGGCATCATTTTTAGCTCAAGTGCCAGATATACCACTGCAAAGTCACTATTACTGAAAGGCTTCTATTTTTGTTTCTTTAGCCCAATTATTTTATTGCAAGATTTACAGACAATTAAGAAGAGTGTCCAACATTTTGCTAATTGTATACTTAGACCAAATTCTAAACTTATATTGCTTATTTGTTTTGTAAGAGAATGAGTAGTATGAATGAATGAAAATATATATCCATGTCAACATCACTATACATTTAAAAAAGATGCTCTCTCTTGGTTTTGTTTACTGACTTCTTTTAAAAATAGCTTTCTATTAAGAGAACACAACATAATCTTTAATATTTTAATCCTACTCTGATAGAGATTATCATGTAATTACTATTTAAGTTGGCAATGAAAGTCAAAATAAAATATTTAAAAATCAATAAAAATAAATTTTTGTTGTTTTAGTTAACTTTTATTGTCAGTATTTTTCTACAAGTGTTCCTGTGGTTGCTTTGAAGTCTTCATTATTTTCTTACCATTTTGCTAGAATGATAGAGATACAGACAACCTGAATCAATGAAGAACTACAACTTTTACAGTTTCTGCATCCAAAAGTTGCACAGGAATGTTTGCCTCGACATTTTATAAGGAAAATCCTTCGTATTCTTGCAGAATTTTCTCTTAAAAACAAATAATCACAATGAAACAGAGTAAAACCAAAAAGGGGGGACATTCTATAAGACAATGCAGTGAATTTCATGCAGTAATTGAAATGAAATTCAAAAGCAACTGTCATGAAAACAGAAGACTATATAGGTATGACAAGTGGTTGTGAAATCCAATTCTGGATTGATTCCTGATTTGGACAAACCCATGATACTCTTTTTTTGGAATAACTTGGTAAGTCTGAATATGTGTTAATATCAGTTAAAATGAGTATTTGTTGTCATAGGAAGACATGGATCTTAAACTAGCTAGAGTGGGTTACAAAATAATAGGATATTAATATGGGGAAAATATATTCTTACATGTAGAGGTGTGCCTATAGATATATAGATCTAGAGTATAAAATACAACACTAAATAGTATTTCCAGGTAATATAAATATGTTATGCTTTTATTTTTCTACTTTCACTTATGTGCATTTCTGAACTTCTGATTATGTTTGTATTTCTTTTGAAATAACAATTTGTTAAATTTAAGAAAAATACAGAAAAAGTAAATCATTGTCTGCAAGTTCAATTTTGTAATGACTGCCTTGTTCATTGTTTTTCTTGAATGTTCATATTATAATTTTTGGATTAAGATTTTATTTTGTTATTCCCTGTAATGTGTTATTCCTTGTAAAAACATAAAATGTTTTGTTATTTCCTGTAATGTGTGAATTTTACAATCTAAGTACTTCTACATACATTTTCTATTCATTATAGTTTAATGCCTGAACACTTTTAATTATCATTAAGTTTCTTACACTTAAAATTAAGTTCCAGAAAATTAATCTACTCTGAAAAGTTAATACTTTTTATGCACTTATTTCTCTACTCCCCTTAATTTTAATGATTCATTGATATTTATAGCTATAAGATAGAGTCCATCCTCCCCAAAAGTAAAGCTTAACACTTTACTGGGACCCTGGATAAAGAAAATGTAGCTACATACATTGTCTTTAAGTTGTCCTACATTTCTCCTAGGCCCGTTACTGCCAACAAAACTCAGTCTGCAAGTTTTATTTTTTGTATGAGGCAGAGGAATCTCCAGCTGACTCAGATAACACCACTGGGGTCAGAAGGATAGAACACAAAGGAACCCCAAATTCCTGTGCAATTCCTTATCCTACGATAGTGCTGTTGTGGGTTGCCTTTGGATATCCTTTAACAATGATGTGCATTTCCTAAAGTAAATATGAAACAAGAATTTCAAGTGTCCAATTCAACCTCAGAAGGATGTAATCAGTTAATAGCATCATTCTGTGATTTGGAAACAGTACAATAAATTTGTCTCCTCCCACACCATTCAAGAAACTAATATTACAAGAATTCCAAATGACAAACCAACTTTGATAATTCATTTAAAATCATATAATCTGATTTCAATAACTTCATTTAGATGTTCAGAAGAAGTATAGCATATTATATCCCATTATCTTAAAAGTTATTATCTATAAACAGCAGTGTCTTCCAAAACTGTATTATTCATGTAAAAAAGATACATTAATATTATTCATTACTATATTTGAACTGTACTATTCCTCTCACCAGAGAATATAAAATATAAGAAGATAAATGAAACTGTATTTTATAAACATACAAATATTTTCTTTCATTGATTCGCTTCCTCCTAGGTATCAGAACACAAATAATATACAGTAAAGTTAGAAAATTTGTGACTAAAATGCAAATATTTATAAAATGAATTTTCTTAGAACTTTCCATTTAATGTGCTACCTTTTAAAAACAAATAAGGTTGCTGATTTTTTTAAATTGGTAAAAGTAGTATTTTGACTAATATAGTCATTGCAGTGAAAGCTAAATGTATATTTAAAGTTAAAGCAAATATATTACTACAAAAGTTCATTAAATTTTAATATAGTTGTATTTTTCTTCATTCTTTGAAATGTAATAATTCTGTATTTTAGGATAAATGAAACAAGCTGTACGCCTATAATACACAGTTAGTATAATTTGCAATTAATGGTATTGTCTTTAAAGCAAAGAATTTCACCGTTAGAACTCAGAAGTTAAACTAAATAATTTGCTGGATTGGACTTAGGGTTGCTTCATTGTTTATTTGTAGATAGTACAGTTCAACCTGAAAACATATGTATGAAACATAAGAGAGGGTAAAATAAAACACAAATAACAGATGTTAGGTGCATTTAATGGGATGTGTTTCTAAAACAGGGACTATTACGAATGTTTGAAGTCTTGAAAATGCTGAAATAGTGTAATATCATTGTTTGTGGTCAATTTTAAAGTTCTGTGTATACACTGAGGCTTTTGAATGAGGCCCATTTAAGTTTCAGTTTGGTGTGTGCCTCTAATTAAACACTGGCTGTATTTGCCAGCCAGCTGTGCATAATGCTTCTGTGAAATAATTTAGCTTATAGAAACACACTCTGCATCTGAGCTAATAAAAATACATACGCTGAAACTACCTAGGCTTCCATTCACTTGCAAGACTATGATGAATTTAGAGTATGTTTAGTACCATAGTAAATCAAACTCCTGTAAGTGCAAGCAAGCCACATGCTCCCTTTTGTCTGAGACAGTTCCTGCCACTGTCTTTATCTGTGTTTGTTTGCTTTTGTACAGGGAATCGAACTCAGAACCTTGAGCTTGCCAGGCAGGTGCTTACGCTGCTGAGCTACTTCCCCAGTTCTTACCACTGTAATTATCAACAGCAGTCCTTTCACTCTCAAATGTGCCCATATGTGATCAATAAATCAAATGTGTACCCTACCTTTAGCTCAGGGTAGGAATGCAGGATACACTGAGTTAAACATATGTGTCTATTTTTTTCAGAGGTAGACACATCTTTTAAGTATAAAGATATATATGTGGGTGTGTGTAAACATGCACTCATGCAAGGGTGTCTTAGTATTATTTCCAATGAGTTCTACTTGCTGAGGAGGAAAATTTATTACTGTCTCTCAAAAATATATATGCAACTTAGATTGATATTCCATAAATTAGGGTCAAATATGGCAATCCTCTGAAAACTCTTATTTTAGAAATATAATTAGGTGACATTGTTGCTCATACCCTATCTTTCTTCTGAATACTTTACAGTGGTATAAACAAAAGCATTATTATTTCATAAAGTATAGTTCTAAGAATCCTTAGGGATGCATTCTGTTTCCCAACTTGCTTTTGATCTATCTATCTATCTATCTATACATATATGATCAAAAATTTGTTGACTTCATATTAAAAGAAAATTATTCAAATCCTTTTACAACTATTCAGTTGCCTTAAAGAATAGAACTTTGGAAAGAACAACATTTTAAATATTTTATTAACTATGTAAGCAGTTTAAATATAGCAAAACTTCCATTCAAATAAGAGGAGAACAAGATTTGACTGCCATCAGATAATTATGGGATTTATAGCTCACATAGTGTCACTAACAACCCACTTTATTTTCAATTAGAAATAATGAAATAAAAATGACAGTGTCATAGACTTTTATCCTGTTGTAGAAATTATTCCCTTTCATAGTGCTAAATCAAAAGTCTATTTGGTCCTATGTACTACCCTTAAATTTAAAAATTTAAATAGATTGTAGACCTTCAATTCTAGTAATTCCAGTTTGGTATTTTAAATTAAAATTTTGTATATGATTGGATTTCATCACAATAACTGTGGAACAGTGATATTTTAACTCGCTGTGATTTTGTTGTTGTTGCGTTCTTAGTTGGCTTGAGAGACCTGTAGGAGATTAATAAGACACACACCGAGTGTGTCTTACAGGGTCCTGGGGTATGACCTTGGGGAGTGTGTGAGGACTCTGGCCTCTTCCTTTCTGTTCCTCTTTCTCCGGGCTCTGTTTTCCAGCTACAGCAAAGGCTGGAAAGGGCCAATTTTGCTCTACTAGGCCTTCCGCCATGATGCTTCTGCCTTGGAGCCAGCTAAACATGGACTGAAACCTCCAAAACCATAAGCCAAATAATTAGTGTCCTCCTTTAAACTGTGCCAGTCATCTTTCCCAGGAAGTGGAAAGTGACCAACGTACCCTCAGATTAACCACAGAGGAGCAAACGCAGCAAAGTTAACTAACTTAGATACAAACATAAATAGGAATATGAACATTTTACATTTTCAGTTCTCAAGTCTACTAGTTTTCAGTTATACAGCATTATGTTGTCTTTCTTAAAATGATTCACTTGAACTGACTTTTTCAGAACATAAAATTTTTCTTCAATATATATGCTTGGTAGTTCAAAATATACAGTGTATATAAGTTTATTCTCATAAATTCTTTCATTTTTATATTAAGCTATACCATACTATTTTAAATTCTCTCAGTCTTTTATATGTTACTATATTTATTCTGGTGTAAGCTTATTAAATCCTTTATACTGGGGTATACAGTTTACAAGGGATATTATTCTGCTTTCAGTTTCATTTTATTTTCTCAGTAAAAAAAATACCAGTTATTCAATGAGAAAACATTTAAGAGGATTTTTTTAATTTAAAAAGAGGTATTTCCTTTAAAGAAAGCAAAGACAAGCAATATAGATCATTACAGTGGCAGTGCCTGCTGCAGTGCCCCTCTAGAGGCTCAATCTTCCTTAAAACACTTCACATTGAAACAAGAGACCTTGAAACTACAACACAGGGAAATTCCCTGGAAGACACGGAGACGTGTTACTGCCTCGGGCAAGGAGAGCTGCACTAAGAGGGTTTTTTTCCTTTATTTTTTCTTCCATGCAAATTGGCCTTATTCTAACCCAAATTCCACCTACTGTATAAAAATGACACATTTTTTTTTCCTCTTGTTGAGCGAAATTAAAATGATCTGGGTCAAACTCTGAGGTTGACATCAGTTGGCAGTCAGCTTCATTTGTTTCTATTACATTTATAATGTGACCAGAAGTGTAAGCCCGTAAGCAAGGGTAGCAGTGGACTCTCTTTCCTAACCATTGTTCGCATAACTGTGATTTACCATCGTGCTGAAATCAGTTTTTTTTTTGTAGTTTTCAGTATGGCATAGTCACCTTTCATTCATTACCAGAACTACACAATTATTGCAAAGGATATTACCATTAAACCAATATATAAATATAATCTGGTTATTTCATTTCTAGGTTGAGATTCTGAAAAAAGATTATAATCATTCCCTAGTAATTACTTTTTTGTTTTTATAGGCAATGTTTACACTTGTGTATTTATATTTATTTTTTTAGAGAGTAAACAAATTTGTACATTTCACTTTAGAGAAAATAGTCTCATGGTTAAGGACATCATACTGAGAATATATATAACCAACACATAAATCGCTACATGCTAAGGAACCAGTGTCAGAAAGAACTTCTCATTTACCAAGGGGTTTTGAAAGCTCAACTGAATTTTTGATACAGCCTTATTTTTTCAGTTTATGACTATTATGCAACATCATAGACGTATACATTAATACAGTTTATCATCACTATACTATTATGTAAATCATACATATAACAGAAAAAGGATAACTATGGATGTTATATGTACATATGTATAATATGCACATATGTAATTTTTGTATATGTATATGCACATTTAGTGTCACAACTAAATATTCAAATATGTAATTACAAAATAAACCACTAACTACTACTATATCCTATAATCTGAAGGAAAACAGGCTGGAGGATTAAAAATTAAGCCTGTAGCATTTGCAAGTTTGGCTACCTTACCTATAAAATTTGTACAGTATGCTAAGGAATTTATTAGTATCACAACAGAGGAGAAAGTATACAAAAATACAGCCCTATGAAGAAAGTATAGATCTCTGTCTCTGTTTCCACATTTAAAAAAAATTACCTCAAAATCCCCAAGCATTCTGTGCACTGTAATTTCAAATACTTGTTTTGCCAGGAGAGATTATATCCTATGGCCAGCTGTGTCTACCTTTGTCTAGCAAAGCAAGACTGCAATTTAGTGCTACATTTATGGTATAAAATTCATAACAGATTTAGGTCTGCCCCAAATTCAGAGGAATCACCTACAATTTTTAAAGTACTGACTCATCTTGACCGCTTTAGATAAAAATTCTGGATATAAAGCAACTTTGATTCTGTTTTCATCACGCTTTAGTTTCTCAAATTCTTGCTGCATTAAATGAAGTATAAATTCTTTTTTATAAAATATTCATGAAAGGGACATAAGGAAATGTCTTTTAAAAAAATCACTCCTCCTTACTCAGATAATGTGTTTTTACTTACATTCTGTAAGCAGGTTTGTTCCTCCTTAGGAGACCTCCAACTGCTTAAATGGGAATTACTGGCCTCAAAAAAAAAAATTAAGATTTGGATGAATTGTGATGGAAGAAGGATATGACAAATAGTACAGTAGGGGAGATATACCAGGAATCTTTAGAGAGCTGTACTTTTGTATACCCTTTTAAGAGTATCTGTCCCTAGCACTCACGTGACTCTTACACTTTCCCAGACCAAACTTGTTTAGATATTTATAATTATTCTTTCTTAGATTATTTTCTATTACCAGGTCAACTGTAAATCCCATAAGCTTAGATTTTCTGGACATTTCTTTTAAGATTGTAATTGAAAAAGCTATGTCTACTGGGTATTTTACGTGTCCTAAGTCAAGTAATTCTTTTTAATAACTGACTTTTATTTACAATGAATTTGAGGTTGGTTATATAACTTGTTCAAGGTCATGGGCATTTGACATGGATAGTTAAGATTTAACAGCTAGCATTATTTGCTCAAAAGCATTTTCTCCTGTTAAAATATTAACACTAGAACATACTGGAAAATTATTCTGGTAAAGTACAGAGGAAGGGAAACTATATCTAAGAAGACTAGTCAGCTATTTTGACAGTCTTCACCTGTGGTACTGAGGGAAGAGAAGTATAACAGTAGGAGGAAAAGAGGACCAATCACAGCAGGGCTGACAAGAACTCTAAAGTCACAGTGAAGAGATATGGATGGCTGGACTCCTATGATTGGGTGAGCACAGGCCCATGAGGCCGCTCAGGGACCAGCAAAAATCAGGAGAAACATAATATCTGGCAAGGAGGAGTGGGCAGATTTGACTCTATGGAACTGAGGTGCTGAAGTTTATCTGACATCCACTTGTCATTTTACTGCCTTTCAAAATTCTGTGTACACTGGTTTCTTCATTTCAAGACCTATACCTGTGTTGGTTGTATCAACGACTTCCCACTTTTAATTAAACAGAACCACTGACAACTTAATATCATTCCTCTTAATTTTTCTACTATATTTTTCTCTAGGAAAATTGAAAATGCCATAAAGGTATAGTTCAAAGGCTTTAATCTTTTAACATTTTTACTTTCTTTTCCCTTTTGTTTGACTATATTAATTTATATGGTTTGATTTTTTTCATTGAGCAAAGTTTTATTGTTTTATTCTGGTTTTTTTCCTAGCTCTTAGCTGACCCATCGAAATCAATCATTTATGAGACTTACAAATATTTAAGATGTAGAGCTATCTGTTAATTTCGAGGACTTGAGAACATCTTCCTTTCAGAGAATTTAAAGTTTGGCATTAAATATTATTTTTTAATATAATAAATACAGCCATTTCAATAGAGGCTACTTAATTTTTTGAAATAATTTAATAATTTCCCTAGGAATGATCTTTTTAATTTTTTCATCTTAAAGAGAATAAAAAAATAAAAATGAAACAAAATTTCAAAACAAGATGATAGCAAATTAATAATGGTTACTATATTGCATATTGTTGTCTTCAAAATAGCTACTCAGCTTACCAGATATAGGCATGCAAAATTAATCCAACAGCATAAGCAGCACTAACTGTTCCTTTCAATGGACTAATAGAATAAATAGTACAATTATCTTACCTATCATATATATATATATATATATATATATATATATATATTTCCCTTCCTTCTTTTCTCCTTTCCCCCATCCCAGCTGCTCTGCTAGACACAAAGGAACGAGTCAATCAGTGGCTTTAATTTTATTACCATCTGTGTGACACAATTCATTCCATTTTGCTATCAAGTTTAGAAGAGCATCTGTCCTTAGTGCCGATTTGTCTCGTATACATTACCAGATCGAATTTGTTCAGGTATTCATAATTATTCTTTCTTGGATTATTTTCTATTATCAGGTCAACTATCCCATAATGCTAGGGACCATTGCTACTAACATTTATTTATTTGTCCACCTGTGTGTCTGTCTGGCTATCTCTATCTCTCCCAATACTATTCTTTAAAAAGGCAGATCCTCAGGGATTATTACATGAACCAAGGTAATATTTCAATTGATATCATATCTGAAAAATGCAATTCCTCTGCTTGTGACCGTTTAGTATTTGGGACAGCAGTGGAAATATCAAAGTGTATTTTCACATTTGTCTTTTCACTAGCTCATCTCGCTCCCAGGATGAGCCCTAGAACCATTTCCCATAGCAGTTTTGCCCTCCCTTTCCCCACTCTTATCAGCCCTACCAAGCTTGGCGGTGCCCTCCATACTGTGCAGTCAGTCACTTAACCTCAGCTTTATGGGGTGGCAGCATTACATACAAGTTCTTGAAAACTATCTTGTATGACTGTCTTCTCTAGTTGCTCCTGTACTCACTGAGCCACCTATAGTCCCATTCAGCTATTTCTTCGCAATTCTCTGTTCTTCGAATGCAGAGGAGGACCAAGACTGTATCCAGGTTTCTGCACTTGTCCACTGACACTCACTCCCTAAACAGGACCTATGATCCACCGCCATGTCATGATAAGCGAGCACATTCAGCACTTGACAAGAAAAAATACTACTTTTGCTAAGCTCAAGTAGAAGTCTTTCATGTGTCAGAGACCTCTTTACGTTTCTCTGAAGCCCAGCTTATTACCTCACTTCAAAGTACTGAAAAATTATTGTTACACAAATAAACTACTGAACGAATAGTTGAGTTCTATAAACATTTGTCAACTTTTAATCTTACACACACCCTCAAAAGCACATAAATTCTACAATATCAAAACTCTCTATGTATTTTTGAACTTGACAAAATTCTAAAGAAACTCTGATGAGGCAAAGGCCTTTAAATGTAATGCTTTTTTGAAGTGAAGTTAATAGATTACCATTTTCTTTTTTGGATTTTATGATAATTGAATATTCCCTTCTTGAAGCAGAGAAAGTGATTTCCAGAGAGCTCAGCTGTTTTCGTCTGCCTGTTGTGGTTCGGTGTGTCCCTCACTCTCACGGTATCATGCCAAGTTCCCTGGTTAAATGATTCCTAATCCTCTGCCCTTAACAACTTTTGATCTACTGAGTTTTAAAATATTAAATAATTTCTCTAGTCTCTGCACCTTGGTGTGAATGGACATGTTATTTCCAGCCAGGGCAATGAAGGCAGAGGCCAGAAGAGCAATTCTGGGAAAGCACCAGGAGATAGAAAGCCTGTGCCTCGCTTCTGTCCTTGGGAAAAATGCTGAGAGTGACAGCAGCTGTCTTGCCATCAAAGCAGAAAGATCTAGACCATGACAGTATCCGGCCTTGATGTAATATAACCATGAAAACCACGGCGACACCTACACCGTTTCCAGACTTCCGCTACGTTGAAGAACTACACCAAAGTATTTGTGAAGTTATGGGCAACAGGTTTTACTTGCAGTCAAGTAACATCCTAACTAAAAGGGAACTGGGTTTCCATTTCCCAGTTTTCCTTTCTTTTCTTGCGTTTTAACTGTGACTGCATTCTCTCAAGATAGGTAGGTTTTTAAAAACAAAACAATGAAACCGATGGTGTCTGCCTTGCTAATGCTTCAGAGCCCTGGTGATTCTATCAAGTTTGCTCCGCTCTCACTCTCTTATCATGCCTTGACCTAAGGCGTAATCTCCGTCGGCCTTTACGGACCGCCTTTATGGGAAGAGTGGAAAAGAGTGAGGAAATATAGACAACACTAGGTAGAAGCTTGCAAAGCCACGGGAAGGGTGCAGTTTCTAAATTGTGGAATTTAAATACATTGTAATGGACAGCATGTTAATTGTTATTCATTTTCAAGGAGTAATATACTTCAAAAGTAGTAAAATGTGTCTTTGATTTATGTGCTTCAAGCAAATGTACACTGGCAGACATATAAAGAGAACATAAAAGAAGAACTCGTCATTAGTATTTAACTTGGCAAAATACGAATACCCAGTTTTTCTAATGTCTGGGTCCATCCTAGGTTGGAAGTAACCCAAGGGGAAAAACGAGAGGGTGGGGCTGTGTCTGTCTGTTCTGTTTTAAAATACGCCACAGAGGTTTGGAGAAAACATAAGCAAACCCTTCTCTAACAAAGGCTTTTGGTCACTGCACCCTCCTTTAAATACTGTTTTTAATAAAGGATAGATTACTCTTTATATCCTTAGGGGAGGTTTATTGTGACCACATTCACAAAAACGCTTTTTAAAGCATCTAATAACAATGTTTAGCAACCTAACTTCTTTTTTAAACTTATATAAACACCCAACCCCTAATTAGAACACATTTCTAATTATGGGGAAACCTATTTTTTTTCAAAAGCGATTGTCTAGAAGACGTTATGATTCTGCAGATGCTGTGCATACCGAGTCACAGCCTCTAGATAATGTAAAAGGAAAAAAAAAATCAAACCTAAGCCAATTCAAGCAATGCTGAAATATAATACCAAGATAACTTTTATATGTTGCCTGAAACCATTTCATTTACATGCAAAAGAAATCATTACTACTAAGAAAAAAAATCCATATCTACATGAAACATTCTCTTCCAAGTTAGAATACTAATTTTTCAATCTGTTGTTTGTCCATTATTTTTCAATTATTGAAATTACATATCCCATTAACATTTATCTCTGTGATGGTATGGATTGCTGTGGGCACGCAGAAAGCATATTTTAAAATTTGTTTTGTAAGTAGTCATGAAGGGAAAACTCTAATTGTAATATGTTGTAAGCTTAGTACTTAAAATTTCCTGACTGATGAACAACTTTATATTTTCTTCCTTTCTACCTTTTAATTTTTCAGATTACATATCTTATTATTTCCATCTGGAGTACTACCTGGCAAATGGCTTCTTTTACAATCATTCCAGTACAGTTTATGCAATATTAGCTTTGCTGAGAGAAAAATACAGAGGAGAGCAAGAGATCAGAGAGAATTCTAGCGTCTCCCTGGGGCACTGAGGTAGCTGCTGAGAAAGGCTGTCATATGTTTTTGGATACATTTGAGGACAGCTAAGTATACTAACATTTATCATTTGTTAATGTCCAAAAATAAATAAATCTAAAGGACAGAACTGTAAACTTAAGATAGTATGAAATGAATACATCTCATGAAATTCATGTCAATTATTCTTTATTATCAAGTAATAGATGTCTACTTGTAATAATTTAAAAGAAAAATAAAATGAAGAAGTCTTTCAAGCAATTCAGTCAAAGTATTTCATAAAAAGAGTATACGTAGCCAGTCAGGGGTGGATAAACCTGTAACCCAGCACTGTGGAGGCTGAAGCAGGAGGGTCGTTGCCAGTTTGAGGCCAGCCTGGGCTACATAGTGAGTTCAAGCTCAGCATGCATTATATAACAAGAAAAAAAAAAGGAAAAAGAAAGAATAGAAAAACAAATACAGCTACTACTCACTAAATTATATTAATATTGTTTATTATTTCAAAACTGCATAGGGTCAAAGTCATCTCAGTTGTTAAAATGTAAATATTTCTAAATGTATAGCTGAGCATTTAAAATTACTTAAAATAAAACTTTGTAAGAAGGTTAACTAAACTTCTTTGTTCATCCAATTCCTTTAGTAACACAAATAGCACTCTAAATTAAACTATAAACCCATTAGAATAAAATTAAAACATGCAGTCCTTGGAAAATTTTGGTGAATAATTTGTAGCTGTATTTTGATCTGTTATAAAATTAGATACTTTATAATGAGATTTTAACTCAAATGTTTTTAACTCATGTGGTATCTTTCATAATTTTAATAAACTTTATATTTGAATTTTAAGTAGCAATTAGCAAATATGAATAAAATTAAAAATTTTCCATGTGTCTTCATTCAGTAACACATATTTCTGTAGGGTAAAATAAATACACATGCTATTTATTTCATAATGTGGTTTTGTTTTGGTACTGAGGCTCAAACTCACAACCTTGTGCTTGACAGACAGGTACTTATGCTACTGAGCTAAATCTCCAGCCCTCTTATTTCATAATTTATAAAAGTTAAAAAAGCAAGGACAACCTATCTTTCAATAGTTGACTGGTGGCACATTGATAGTAGCAGAAACTAGGCAATCATGAAAAGGAATTGTATCTATTATCTAGAAGGTTTCCAAAATGCTCAATTACACAAGCAAAGTAAGCTGCTGACTAATAGAGCTTGGTTCCATGGCTGACTACAGATTCTCTAACTTCTGGATATCCATGTAAGTGGGTGAATAAACGTGTGAGAAGACAGTCATGCAGCCTTGAACACATACAGCTATCTGTGCAGAATGCACTGGCCATGTGTTACTTTAGAATGTTAAATTTTACTTTAAAGTGTGTTAAAGAAAATAATTATTTTTTTTTAAAAAACAGGAAGAAGAAAAAGAGAAATACCTAAAATATGGCTGGTGAGTTTTCATCAACAGGAGGATGAATTTCACCTTTATTTATTTTGAATTTAAAAGCAAAGTATGTGGAAAAAACTGCAAAGGCAAGATACATGGCTGGAAGATAAACTTGTATCAGCGCAAACA
Source organism: Dolichotis patagonum (assembly GCA_004027295.1). NCBI lineage: Eukaryota > Metazoa > Chordata > Mammalia > Rodentia > Caviidae > Dolichotis > Dolichotis patagonum. The sequence continues at coordinate 56,962 of PVJX010007110.1, read as the reverse complement.
AGCCAAAGACATTTTATCTGGAAGGGGCTTCTGATCATAATTCAATACATACTTGAGAGCATTTTTAAAAACTGACATAACAACAATATTTTACAGTGGACTGATTTACTAACGCTCTGTACCCGTACGTTTGCACAGTTGCTGATGTTTGTAGTGATGCTGTAATTTAGAATAATTGTTATAGCTCACCATTTCTCAACTAGTGCTACAGGTATGGAAATCTGTTAATTCCTCCGAATACATAGAGAGTGTTGTTAGATTCTGATTATATATTTAACAGTCTTCTAACTCAATGAGTTCAGAGTCAGTGATAGCAAATCACGAGCTGTTATTTTCCATGCAAAAAAAATTAAATATGTGACCTTCAGGGTGGATTCATGCAAAGCAACATTGTAAATGATCAATGATTTGTAAATTAATGTCAGAATACTTTAAAAACAAAAATTAGCAGTTTATATTTAAATGCAATTTCCCAGTCCATCCTTCCTTTCACACCCATGCTTACACTAAAGAAATGCCTTCCTCCCTTTGCGCAAGATGACTTCAGCTATGATGTCAGAGCGCAGAACATAAGGCAGAAACCTCCTCAGCATTTGCCTAAAAAGCTGTTTGCATAAGTGACCCTACTCTGTTGCCTACTTATTTTCTCCAGATAAAATAGGGTTTAGGGGATGGGGATCTTTTCCTTCAAGACTTCGCTTTTCACATTTTCTTTGCTTCCTAATTTATTTTTTTTCCTTTAGGAAAAAATCTAAAGGGCCTGATGTCTTCCCTCTGCTTTATCTGCAAACATATATTCTCCACGGAGTCTTCAAAAACACAACTTTCAGCCCTCTGAAACATACCTTTCATTTGATATTTTCCCTCTCTGATTATTTTACCATCTTTTTCCTTTCCTTCACATCAAATTTTTCGAAAGATGTCAACACCTGAGTGTATTTTCACGGTTCTTAGTCATTTATCCCAGTGTCTGTATATGGAGAAACTTGGATAACTAAACATCACATGTTTCGCTGAGCATTACTTGGCTGTGTGAAAGTCACTGCAGATCCAACTCACCCAAACTAAACACCAGCGGACTAACCCAGCAGCCCTTTCCTCTGCCAAGTCTTGGTTAATGTTCTCCCACCCTCTCAATTTCTCAAGCCAGAAACCCAGGAATAATTACTGCTTCTTCCTTTAATTCTTTCACATCCAGTTAATCACAGTCTGGCAATCAATTTAAACTTCGAAACATCTGTTGAATCTGCTCCTTTTTCTCTGTTCATCCAAATTGCAGGTTCACAATTCCCTGCCTACTCATTCCCGAAAGATAACCCTGCCTACCAGTCTTCCTGATAATCCTATTTACATTAGCAGAATCTGTGCACCTCTGGAAGGCAATCTCAAGTACTCTACTTGAGACCTACAACTCCACTCAGCTCAGCTCCTGTCCGGTTTGCATATTATGGTGTCTCCTCTTCTACAGTCTTTCTTCTCTAGCCTAGCAGCCACCCTTCCATCCGGTTTCCCTCATTAACTCACCTTCAGGGAGTCTATGCTAACGCTCACATCTCATGTATTATACACGTTGGCTCCCAGCCCCTTACTAAAATACTCATCTGACCAAACTCCGATCCTGGGTAAACCCAAATATGCAAGTGCCCATGCCTGTGGCTGAACAACGATAACATGGCTGGATGAAACACGGTACCCACTGGGTGCATTTTCACTTAGGTCAAATGGACTATTAGCGCTGGCTCGCAGTGCAGTACTGCTGTGCGTTTAGGGTCATGTCCTTGTCTAATGTATTCCCAGAGATCACTTCAAACCTTTTAAAATGCTTTTAACATTTTACTTATTAATTTACTTTCAGTTTTTTTTATCAGCATGTGTTTGTACTATTTAATGGTTTTTACATTTCTCATTTGGATTTGGTACGTGTACAAAATACATCCCTTTTTTCATCTCTCTCCTCCTCTCCCTCCATCTCTCCTCTTGGTCCTTTTCCCTTTTGCCAATTATCTAATTCTGTTTCCTGTTATCTATCTTTTATTTTGTGCTTTACTTCTATTTTGAATGATGGGGAAGCCTGAGGTTCAGTCAAATTTTTTGCCTGTGAAATTTCATCTAACATTAGGGTTTTAATTATGACTGATGATCCAGGCCATTTTAATGGGCTCAAGAGTATTATATGTAATTTGTCTATGCAAAATCTTCACCTAAATATCTCAGAAATATCTCAGATTTACCTTAGCCATAACAGAGTTTTAGAACATCCCAACAAATTTGTTCCATTTCCTTTTGAGAATTTTCCATATCAGTTTATAACAGAACAGTTTGCCTTTCAAAAACCTGAGGTACCATCTATTATAATTACTTTTTTCCCAGCCACATACATACCATAAAATCCATTTGTAACTTTTCTCCTTATAATTATGAAAATATATAATTAGAAATTGATATGACATAATTTTCTCTTTCATGATGTAACATTTTGATGAAAGGATAAATAAAAAGGATTATTTTAATTTTGCCAGTCTCTTCTTTTTTCCTTAGCATAATTCCTGACATATAAATACAATGAATATTCATCAAATATTGATAAATAGTATATGAGGGCCGGTATGGTGGTGCACACCTCAAGAGGCTGAGGCAGGAGGATTGTTGCAAGTTCAAGGCCAGCCTGCACTACACAGTGAGCTGAAGGCCAGCAGGCCTTAAACTTGTAGAGCAAGACTCTGTCTCAAAAAAAAAAGTATATATGGAGGAGGTTCTTTAATTTGCCCCCTCCATTTTAAAAACAGAAAATACGGTAAGCCTCACTCTACAAATAAGGAAAAGATTTTTCTTAGGCAAAATATCAAACAGCCAACAATTTTTATGTATGATTTTTATGTATCAGTTTAAAAAATTTAAAGTCACTGTCACTATTTACCTCTTCAGTCAGAACCAAGTAATACACAATCTAGCAACACACATTTGCACATAAACTTATTACTATTCTGTCACCTTTGCCCAATCACACGCTCTATAGTATACAATTATCCTAAGAGTAAATGCTTAGTCATGATGTATTGCTCCAAAATTAATATGTTCTGTGAAGACGGTATTATAAAATATCATTCATTAGAGGAAGGTTTAGGAGGCAAATTAACATTTACTGAAAGTCAATTAGTGAAGTTACTTAAAACAATCATCTTCACCATTAAGTAGCTCTTAACTGTTGACTCCAGAGCTAGCCTGGGAGAGCAGAGCACAGCGATGCTGTTGGAATCAGGCATACTCGGTTCCCGCTAGAATTCTTCTCTCACTTGGAAAAAGAAATGTTTTAGACATTGTTTAGTTGCTTGAGCCATTTTCCCCCTTTACAAAGTGAAAATGGTGATAACTGTTTTTATATATTTGAAAATTAAACATGAATTCATGGTTTTCCTAACCGATAAATACTAGGATAATTCGAGTGATTGTGAAAGGGTAAGAAAGGGCTGAAAAGGGAAAAATAATTGGGATAGGGAAAGGAGAAAAGAAAGAAGGGAAAAGAAAAGATAAATTTGTATACATATACATAAGATAGCTTAGATGATTATACTACTAATTCTATTAGTTCTTGGAAAAGAACAGTTAATACTCATATAATTTGGTCATTTTTGCATGTCTGTACCTGATAACCTAATCAACTCTTAAAGCTAACAATACACAACAACCATTGTTAAATGCCTATCATCTTGTTTTTAAAGCTTGTATTTTTATTGTGTTGGGTTTTTTGTTCTTTGTAGTTATTGTTTGTTTATCTCTTATGGTTTTGTTTTTATTTTCTGTGTTCTCTTTAAAATAATAATAAAAAATAAGTTTCCAGCTAAATATGTGAAGTTTCTGAAACAAAGCAACACCATCTTAACAAATAATAAAAACTGATGTTTTGGATTATTCTTTGATCCATTTTTTCCTGATGTATAAAACAATTAATTTATGCATTCTGGGATTTGAACTTTAGGATGTAAGATCCCCAAAGTTCAGTAAAAATGTAGCATTAGAAACAGTTTTTTCTTTGCCCATTAAAAAGAAATTCCCTCAACAAGTAAACTTTTTATGCTAAAAGGTTTTTGTTGTTTTATTTTTATTCTACTAAAAGTAACTATAATTATTCCATAAATGAGTCAAGCATATGGAATGCTTTACTCTGAGCAGAGAAACAGAATGCTATAAAAATTACATTGGCTACAAGCCTTTGGAGTTTATTAGAGGTGGGTTTCCCTTTCCTTATCATTTCTTCTTTAGTACTAAGTTACTCTGAAATTACAATGAAATTAAAACACTTTGGGCTTGAGAGTGGATGGTAGCTGAGAATAAAATCACTGAGGGAATTTTGTTGGTAAACCAAAATGCTGCCTTTAGTTAGCTCCTGCTTGCATGCATAGTGTGCAAAAATAATCGCATGTGTATAAAAGAATGATTATTTAGGGAACGTGCTGAAGTAATAAGAAAAAGCATGAAGAGAGCAATTTGAGTTAATATCTACACATCATTTTATGTAACCACATCACAGAAGGGGGTCTCAGTTAATTAGATTCTATTAGTTAAATAGGAAATATGAAAAAGAAAAGATACTTAGGGTCTAATACAATGTATGCCTAAATTATATGAGAGAATACTTTTGACTCGTTTGTAAAAATACAGCAGATATAAAATGGAAAGTTTGATATAATTTATAATCTCCCTGCTTAACTAATTTTCATTGATGATTTAAAATTAAACAATATTTTATTAGCAATACTGGCTATAAAGCAATTGTTTTGTTTGTTTGTTTATTTGGTACCAGGGATTGAACTCACAATCTTGCGGATGCTAGGCAGGTGCTTGTGCCACTGAGCTATTGTCCCAGCCTATAAAGCAATTTTAAAAGTGCCTAGACACTATAATTCTAACTCTGAGTAGTTTTCAATTATAAGGTACACAATATTAACAATTCTAAATGCAGACACAAATAATCCACTTTTAGTTCTCTTTTGTGAGATTTGGCTGTGTATATAAATACACAGGTACATGCAATGGGTTCTGGTAAATGCATGTCTTTCTTTGGCTCTGTCTTACTTATCCTGTCTGTATCCTACTGAAGCTGAAGAAATAAACACTGTTTTGTGAATATTCAAAATGAATCCCTCCACTGCTCTTACTGTGGATACACTCAATACCAAATTTGAGTATTAAAGCATTGTTTGATGACGATGGGGCTACATACTGTTTTTCCTACAGGTATATGATGCAAGCTAAATGAGTACATCAACTATTTTAGCATAGCTTAACAGACAGTTAATTTTAAAATTTTATTTACCTCATATATCTAAGTTAGTACAAGAAAGAAATTACAATTGAATAATTAATGAAATATTTTGCACACACTTTTCTATTCTATGGCTCCCAAATCTACTGTACTTTCTTGATCACAGAGCATTTTGACTCGTTTTGGTTGTACTGAAGGTGCTTGTTCCAGCTGGCTAGTGTTACCACACTGAACAGGGGCAGCTTACAGCAAGCATGGGGAAGAGTCATCAACCTTTCTAAACTGACGAGATTAGAAAGTTAACCTGGGGTGCTTTAGGCAGAATCACTGTGAAACAGTGCTCGCTTAAGTAGTGCTGAGACCCTGGATCCAACATGAACATTGGAGTTTTAGTGCATAATATACAGGCACAAAGAAAAACATAGTTGTAGTTCTAAGACAGTATCACAATGCTTGTTTTGAGGTTTTTTTTGGGGGGAGGAGAGTGAACACAAAAAATTATTTGAAGATGTCATGACCAGTTAATCTCTTAGTCACAAAGGAGTCCTTATATGACAGTTGTCCAAGACAGAACATGATTTTTTTACAGGACAAGAAAAAACTTTAAGGGCTGGGGATTTAGCTTAGTGGCATAAGCTTCTGCCTGGCAAGCACTAGGTCGTGAGTTCGATCCCCGGTACCAAAAAAAAAAAAAAAAAAAAAAAGAAAAGAAAAAGAAAAAACTTTAAAGGGAACCATTGGAAATGTTAGGTCCCCACATTAGGTAGATGTGGTGGGCAGAAGTAGTGAATGACTCCCAGAATTACAGACATTGGTGCATACGTACACCTCATCTCATCTAGTCAATCAAATACTCATCTAGGTTCTGATGTCATTGGGGTCTCAAATCACTGAAAGAGAGAAATAATTTGTGTGGGCCTGGCAATTCCATGAACTTCCAAATATAGCTTGAGAGGTCAACGAAAAAAAAATTAAAGAATGAGAAGTGTCTGTCGCATTATTCGTGGCTTGAAGACAAGAGGTTCATGAAAAGTAATGCAAAGGATCACAAAACTCAGGATGGTCCTTATCAAGAAACAGCAATGAAATGAGAACATCAGTCACACAACGTCAAGGAACCTGAGTCTGCCAATAATCTGAATGCACTTGAGAGAGAACAGTGCAGGCAGGTTTTCAGACTGGATTTTAGCTTAGTAACACTCAGAGGGCAGATATTGGCCATGCCACGGCACTGTTTTGGTCTACAAAGACACATGCTTTTATTTAAGCTACCAAGTTTATGGTTGCTTACACAGGAATAGAAATCTGATGTAGAAACTGAGTACTTCCTTTAGTTAATCACAATTTCAATTTTTTAGTCATTACTATGTTAGTCATCAAACGGTACAGAATCTAGGTCCGTGACATTGAAAATTTCAACCTAGTTTTATAGGCCAAACTGTGATTGCACCAATGGAAATTCACTGATATCTTCACACTGGTTCTGTTTACTTTAGTAATTCACTGTTATACAATTATTATTTTTTCCCTACATAAACTGAAATCATCTCGTACATATACTAAATATGCTTTTAATAACTGAACATGAGGATAAGATGAAAGACATATGCTACATATGATAATAAATTTCTTTTATAACATACTTATTTGGCCTCATTCAGCTAATAAATGACAGAATGAGGTGTTGTTTTGGCTGCCTTAATATTTTATTGGTAACTTCTGCGTCCCGTCTTAGCTGGGTGCTAAGTTGATTTATTGATTCCATTTTTTCACATATATATCTTCTAGTTATGTCACTTGTTTAACACGTCTGTTTTTTAGTCCTTTTGGAAGGCATGGGTAATTTCTCTTGATTAGGAATCATCTTGGTTATATTGTCCTAACTGCTGTTTTTCTACTTCTTTTCTGTACTATTAAAGCATCACATCTACACTGTCTACACATATGTTTCCAAAGGCTTTATATTTTTACTTGTTGATAATTTACATGTACCCTACTTAGAAAGGGAGTTGTTAGAAATTAAATGTTACAAAATAGCAGTTAGCATTTCCAACACACTAGATATCCCAAATAAAAATCATCAGTAATGCTAAAGATATCATGACACCTCTAAATTACACTTTACAAGAAAAGAATGCCAACAGTGAAATCTTGGTATAACATATACTTTACAATACTCTGGGTACTTTTAAAACTAGAAATATTTGTCTGAAGAAAAGAATCAAGGATTTAGGAATATGTACTGCTTTCTGTTTGCTTTTAACTTTAGTAACAGACATCAGGCTGTCCATAATTAATTTCAATAATGTTTAAGATAATTTTGAGCTGGTGGGCTATAGGAAGCCCTAACATATTTCCAAATTAGAAATCAATAATTACAAAATATTATAACTTCCATACCACAGAAAGCTATTTATAGGAAAGGGTGAAAGATATCCATAATGGTTCCTTCAACTGAGTGAATTATTTTGCTTGATCCCTAATAAGTATAATCAGCATCTTGCCAATTTAATAAAGATTATTTTCTGACTTTCTGTTTTAGTACTAAAGTCAATGATTTCAAAAACTTCTTTTAACTTTCGGTTATAATTACAGGCTCTACTGGTCATGTATTTATAACCAGTAAGCTTGTGTGTAACATTAAAATTTCTAGGATATCAAAAAAGCTTTAATGAACAGGCATGATCATTACGCTCTCAATGTAAAAGCACTCCAAAAATCTTGGGAATGAAGTATTTTAACATAGCAACTTGAGTGCTATGCAAAATAAAAACTGAGGTGTGATGCTTTATCATTACCTTAAAATTCCCCAGTAATTTTGGTATTTTATAAGTTCTGGGACGTGTGAGTCAAAAGTCATCTGGAATAGAAGAGAATTCACCTCTCAAACTTCCTTTAATTCAAAAGTAAATTTAATATACAGAATGTGATGGACTGAGGATAGACCCATAATAAAAAGGTTATGTACTTTTATTTATTGGATTTAGGGATCATAACCCACCTGTCACTCAGGTAAGGTAACAATTCATGGGTGATTTTGACCATTTGATTTGGAAGCAAGTTATGAACTAAGTTCCTGGAGGGCAAAAAAACCAAAACCAAAAACAAAGTAAAACTTGTGCCCTTTGTGAGAGTGGCGAAAGTAATATTGCATATCTCTTCTATCCCGCACATGGGTCACATTGGTAAAAATAAACTGCTATGTGACCTCTTAGGTAATAAAGAAGGCACAGACCTTAAAATGTGACAAAATTATGACACGTTTCAACTAGCTGCCCGCGTGAGATACAGAGTTAAAAGTTAAAGCTAAAGTATTATGACTACTTTATTTTATAGTGTCAAACACTTAGAATAACTGAATTGGAGCAAGGGGCAGACAAAAACGCATGAGCAGATATCTAATTATTTTAATAATTCCTCTCACAAATTAAAAAAAATAATACTTATCCAGTTTACACTTCGTATTGCTAACTTGGTGCAGAAATGCTTCACCAGTAGAGCCTTTGCTTATTGAGATTAATGCATTCCAGAATGTAGCATTCTGGAATAAGAGACCAGAATTTTACAAAGTAATCATCACACTAAACCTATTTCTTTGTGAGCTTCTTGAGGGAAACCATCAAAAGTAGAGAAGTACTGGTGGGGAAAGCTTGGAGAAAATAAATACTATTTTTAAGCCTTTGAATTCTGATCATAAAAGTAGGGAAAGGTTCTAAAATACCATGTAGTATTTTCATTGTAAGTAGTATATTCTAGGAGACTAAAAAGGAAAAAACCCACTCCATTCTGTCTACCTGGAAGAATTTCCAGCAGCAGCCTGTAAGGTAAATGGAGTGTGGAAAACCACTTCACAAATTGCAGGCTTGGGAGGGAATAACACTGCTTAGGAAATGAAAGTCGATCAAGATTGGAAACATTTCACCTGTTTTCGTTTAAGTCTTCAGTCTTTTTTCCTGCTGCTTTAGGAAAGAGAATACAGCATAATGGGGCATTAGGGACGATGAACTCCAAATATTTCAAAAGAGACACAGTGACATGCTCAACAGAATTTTTTGAGACAAAAAGAAAACTAGGCATTTGGATAACCTCCAAGTTAAGGTATGGTTTATGAAACTTTGAATAATTATTTCCAATTGTGTGGGTTTTTTTTTTTTGTAAATGAACATATGTTTCAATCAATTAAGACAGAAAATTTTTAAAAAGCAACTATCATGAAGCTTAAAACTGGAAAATAACTTGAAATCTTATTAGATTAATCCCCTATTTCCAGTGAAATGTGTTCTCATCATAGAAGAGGTAAGTATTGCATCCTTAATGATGTGAAAAAAGTTACTTGCCATGCTCCCTTTTTCACTGAATTAGTGTCAAAAGACCCTTTGTGATGATAAAGACTTTTCCAAAGCATTCAGGCTAAAATCCTTCATGTAAATTCCTAACCACCCTAAGAGACAGTTCCTGACAAGTCAATTAATTCTCACAAGTCAGTACAACCTAATAACAGATGAATTAAATTCAAACAGGTATTAAAGATATCTGAAGCTTTCTAAAAGAAACTACTAGCCACCAGCTATTTATTCTTCCAGAACACTGCACATAGAAGTTGGACACAAAATTCAAGGGCTTAAAATCTGAGAAATTTTGGAATGTCAATTGTGTCATCATTAGCCTATTGGCTTAATGCCCCACTGGTGTGAAAAATACTAATAGGATAAAACTTTGTGAAAGTTTTCAAAGATATTATTATGTCAGTATTCCAACTTGAGTAATAATTACCACTAGTAAACATGTGTTACAAGACAATTCTAGTAGCTTATCTTACTTAATCCTCACACCAATCTTATGAGGTATAAAAACCCCATAAATGAACTTTTTCTATTTTTTTGTACCAGAATTTGAACTCAAGACCTTGTACTTGCCAGGCAGGTGCCATGCTGCTAAGTTAACCCCCCAGTTACAAAAATCTCATTTAAAAATGCTGCCATTATTATATTCACTTTACAGGTAAGATACATGGCAGAGCCAATATATGAACCCATGCTTCCACATTCAAGGGACCCTATATTTTCACCTGTACAATGGGCCACAAGTTATCTTCTTAGGAACTGTGGCTGTACTGTGTACACTTCTACTGGCCGTGGAGATTAACTGGTAACAGGGCTCATCAGAACTGGCTCTGTGGGTCTCAGATTACAGAAACTGGGCATCTAGTTAAAGGCAATGACTGAGAACTCCAGTACCACTTTTATTTAATTTTCGGAAATGTAAATTCGTATTGACATACTTCAGTGGCCAGCTTTATGATTCTCAAGGCAGAGAGAGAAAATTACCTCCCTTCCTTCACACAGCCCATCAGAAGGGTAGAGATGAACATCACAGCTCTCTGGGCGACCTGGAGAAATCTCCCTCCTGCCCCAGGAAGACATGTTCTCTCATTTGCAAGGGTTGAGAATCTCCTATACATAGAAAACTAATATGATAACATTTATTGAGTGATTTCTATGAGCAAGACATTACTTTAAGGATGCATTCAATATTCTTAAACAATTTAAGAACTACAGCATATTACTGGTGTCCTTCTGCACTGTTATAACTCATGTCTAGACGTCTCTCCAAAGCCTCAGGTGGTCACAGGTGGGGCTTTTACAGAGGTAACTGGGTCTAGGATGTGTGACGTTGAGGTTGATTGATGGTGCAATGCAAGATCAAGGACATTAGGATTAATGGTGTGAGCACTAACCTCCGTAAGCAGCCTGTAAAATATAAGGGATAGAGAGCTGTGCTTGTCCCTTGCTTGCTTTGCTACGCTATAGGTGCCATGAGCTGTTTCTCCTCTGCGATGCCCATCTGCCATGTGCCACCCTGCCTTGGAGCCAGCCGACTATGGACTGAATCCGCTACAGTCTGTGAACTAAATAAACCTTTCCTTCTTTAACTTTGTATGTTGGGTATTTTGTCTCAGCGATGAGAAAAGTGACTAAGATGAGCACCACACCCCAAAGGGAGGCACAGATAATTTAAGGCACTTACCCACCATCTGTCTACCTTGACTTTGAACTAGAAATCATGATTCCAAAGACTGCACACTTTGCTCCATTCTATAATCTCTCATGCTAGTCAACTGAGATAATCATAAGAAAAATCATCAAAACCAAGGTGAAAACATTCTTCAAAGTGATGCAAACAATGACTCAAAGAGGAAAGAAATTTTTATGAATTTAAGAAAAATCCAAGATAAATTGTACTTTCTAGAACTATACTTTAGACATATGTTCTTTTCTCTCTCTTTCCCTCTCCTTTTCTGTGGGTACCACTTTCCTTCTTTGATTTTCATAAATTCACCTTGCTCAACACTAGTGTTGGTTGTGCCCTCGTGTCAAAGTGCCACTGTTGTTTGAATAATTCACTCTAGTACATACTTAACTTGGGGAATTTAAGGTCTCTATTTTCATTGTTGAAAACAATTTAGTAAGATTCATTAGTTCAAAATTTTTTAAATATTTAAAGGCAATAGAAGCGGCTGCAAAAACTACTACATCTGAATTCAGTAACACAAATGAATCTCATAAATACAGTATTTAGCAAAAGAAGCCAGATGTATAGGTTTTATACTATATGACTGAATTTATGCAAAGTGAAAAAATAGGCAAACTGACCTATGGTGGTAGAATTCAGGACAGTAGTTACAACCTCATCCTTTGGATAGATAAAGGAACTTCTAGGATTCTGCTACCATTTTGATTTTTGATCTTGCTGATGGTTACACAGATGTTTCATTTTGAGGAAATTCACCATACTTTGTACTAGTTTTGTGCATTTTTATGTCATTTTTCAATACAGGAGTTTATATTAAAAGGCCATGCTTTATCAAAATTATCATCTGCTAATTGTGTTTTCTCATTACTTCATCTCATTCAAAAAGATACAATTAATTGGTCTGATAATGTTAAAAGTTATTGTTTTCCTATTTAGGAAGTTTTACAAGATGTTTTAGAAGTCAGGTTTACTGAAGAATAGTTTATAGATAGTTAAATTCAAACTTTATGTAATTTATATACAGTGAAATATAACGTTTCATGGTTTTTCACAAGACTTTATGTTTGGGCAACCATGACCACGATGGAGATACAGAATATTCCATTATTCTTCTAAGCCCTTCTCACTTCTCTCATTGACCTCATCTCCCAACTTTCAGATTCTGGCAAAATGAATTGATATTCTGTCCCCAGGCTTTGTCTTTCCCAGAATCCCTTGCAAACGGAATCATATAGTATGTATTCTTTACAACCTGGCTTCCTGTAATTTGCATAATGTACATGAGATGCATCCATGTTACGTACAGCAGCAGTTAGGTCCTTTTATCACTCAATGGCATTACAATGCAAGGACATGCAAAGCTGAAGAACATTTAAGTATATTCCAGTTTTTGGTGATTATGATTAAATATTCATGTATAGGTTTTATATTAACATAAAAGACATAGTTTGTTCTTATTTATAATTCAAAGCTATACTTTTACCTGCACAGAATATTTTCTATAACCTCTATTCTTCAGCAATTCTCCTACTTGGAGACTGTATTAATCACTTCAAAATAATGTAAAATCAGAACCGAATTCAAATTATGTAAGATATATAAACATAGACCAATTTTTGCAACTTTTTCCCTTAAAATACTTTTTGTTGCCATGTAGAGAATTAAGACTGAAAATATTCTATAATGTTCTAGATTCATGATTCGAAATGTTCAAATTGTACTAAATTACAAAATAAATGGCAGTACTAATTAGAATTCTGAAATCGTAACGAATGAGGAACAGCAGTTAACACTTTGGCTTCGGAAGCTAAGTGTTTCCATTTCTGCTGTAACTCTCTAATTTACTGTAACTTTAATTCAGCTGGTTAGTATGTTTTGTCCACGACAGCTGGGAAAGGACTTGAGTGGTCAAATGGAAACATGATAGATGTTACCTAGCGTGCTGTGGTAAAGTGGAATGGCCCGTCCATGGGTAGTAAATGCAGTCATGAATAGTGGGACCGTTACACCTGCAGGCAATTACAGAACAGAAAACATCATTCCGCATCCACCGTGCCATGCACACACATGCACCAGTGCTCACACACAGAGCCTCGGAGGAGGACACGGAAAGCAAGCACACCAAGTACCTATCCATCAGGCCGATGCAGTCTTCGATACTCGAGCCTATGCACCTGCAGAAGATGCAGATTAAAAAAAAATACATGGGAAGAAAAATTAGCTCTGAAAAGAATCAGTGTTAAATTCTTAATTTCCATTAACAGAGACTTTGGACACCATGAATTTAAAGCCAGAGAGAAGATCACTGCTTAGAAATACACAGAAATGAGTAGCAATTATCACCCAAGTGGAAGGCCTAGGAACATGCCCACGGTAGTGGAAATTTTGCACTGGTTTTGGTCACTGACATCCCAACAGAGGTCATTTCACTGAATTTCAGTTCATTTACATCTTTCACGATTATACATCTTGATGAATAACTTGACAGTTCAATGACTGCAATTGTTTTCATACACATGATTTCCTCTAGAGGTCTTAAGACCAAAATCAATTAAAAAGAAAACATGAAGAATTCCATATAATATAATAACCTGATGGTTAATGGTTATTAAAGGTTGCTTTTGGTAGAAAATGAGTTGAAGTGCTTTAATGCTATTACCATAAATACTTTACATAAGCAAGTCATTTTAATCTTTCATTATGATTGTCTTTAAACATGAATTTATTTATACAGCAAATTACTATCACATGACAGTTTATCTTGATGGTCTCTTAAAATAGCAGTATCATAACAGGAAAGCAAAAACATATTTTTAAACTGCTATTACATTGAGTTCAAACAATAATAGATAAATAAAAACACTAAGTAAATGAATAAACAGAAATGCAGGTAACTAAAGAGTCTACTTTCAGTGAATTTATATAAGTACATATAATTTTAATATGCAGTCTCTAGAATTGCATTTTGAGCTGTAACAGAAATACTATTTTTTCCATCTTCTAAACTTCTAGAATTAGTTTCATTTTTCCCTTTTCCATTCAAGATAAATAGTTTTAGGAAATTATTCATATTTGTCCTGCATAGCTATGGTATATAGAACTTGACTGTGGTATATAGTAGACATAGATTTCCAAACACTTAGTTTTCAAAATTGAAAAATAAGTTGAATTCATTATAAATATAATGATATAAAATGTGCCTATGTATAAAGCTAGTTCATATTTTACATCATTAACTGACTCTAGATACTAGCAAACTAAAGTAGGTTATCTAAAATAAAAATTAAGTCACTATACTTGCTTTAATAATTATCAATTTAACATTCCTACTAGCTGGAGAATTGGTTTGCTTGTGTTTTTGTTTGGAGGATTTGTTTTGAGTAGCCAATTTCAACTTACAGAAATACATTGGCAACAAAGGTCTTTAAAAACAAGCAAATAGGAAATAAGTGCAGTATCTTCCACTGAATTGATATCACACACAATTCATAAACAAAAGCATTTCTAAAAATGAAAAATCAACTACTGGAAAATATTCCCAATTGTTTTATCTGACTTTTTCTTACTCTATTCCAAAGAACATTACGTTTTTCTATTACTTCTTCACAATGTCTTTTGAAGGCAGTTTTGCATGTTTCCAAGTGAGAATCTGAAAAGTTACGGTTAGCTTGCAGTCTTTAGAATAACCTTTGAAGAATAAAAAAAGATACTCAACCATGAAATTCAACTGGAAGCAAAGTGACTAATAAAAGTTCATCACCCATTAAAAAAATAGCCATGTTACAGGCCTACTAAAATGATCCTACTCTTCCAAGAGACCTAGGGAAAAGACACATTGATATTTTTCCTAGTTTCAGTGTGCTCATAATATGAAGGAGACAGATGCTTAAGTCTATGTGTGTTTATAATGTGGTAAGTGTGTAAGGCACAAGAAAAAGTGCTTTAGGGGAATAAAGAAGCCGCTCAGCTCCAGTCATCTTCCTCTTTCTGGAGGTGTCAGAAAGCTGATGTTTAGGGTGGTGAGAGACAGTATCAGTAACATAGTGGGTTTAGCAGGTAATGAACAGCAGAAGCAAAATCAGAAATCTGCAGAAATTCACAGTGCATATGAACAATCGGAAGCAGTTCTACACCACAGGCACAGGGCAAAATTTGAGGCAACAGAAAAAGTAAGATTGAACGTTAGATAGGCGGCAGCTTGTGGGGATCATTTGGTTATTAACAAGCTTAAAGGAAACCCACTGTTCGGTTTTAAGGAGGTCATGAAACTGCCACGTTAGAATGGTAAATAGATCTCTTCGCCACGTGGACGGTAGTCAGGGGGAAGCCAAGTTGACTGCTTTGGCATGAAGAGTATCTCAGCACATGTAAGAGGCCGTTGACTGAACTAGTGAATGATAACGGGATGCCATCCAAGGCGCAAATCCAAGACATGTCTTTAAAGATACAGATAGGAAACAATGAGGTTTATAGCTGATTAATCATGGAAATAAAAAGATAAAAATCATAAGGATACTTTAGATTCCTGACTTGAAAATGGCATCATCGGGCTGGGGATTTAGCTCAGTGGCTTAAGTGCCTGCTTTGCAAGTGCAAGGTCGTGAGTTCGATCCCCGGTACCAAAAAAAAAAAAAAAAAAAAAAAAAAAAAAAAAAAACACGAAAATGGCATCAGCAGTAAAAGAATCTGAGAGGAGGATCATGAATCTTTGGGATCAAGAGGAGAGTTGGTGCTTTGAGGTCTGCATGGATCATTCATTGTTATACAAATTACACAGAAATGTTCTCAGCAGGTGGAAGAGTGATTCTGGGGCTCCAAAGGGCAAGAAGATAAAAATATTATGACCCACTTTGAGAGAGTTTATAGGATACAGTTGAGATGACATATGTGGATAGGTGGATGAAGGAAAATATATAAAATGAGAAAAGTAGAAACTGAAGATTTGAACTAAAAAAATAGCCAATAGCCTTTGACATAAGATACAATTTTGTGATCATAAAATGGGAAAAAAACAATATTAATTGTACACACTGTACTTTAAAACAAATCCAAAACAAACCTCAAGAAAGAGCATTATTCGTATAAAGTTCAGAAGAATCTAGTAAAATAGAAAGACTAGAATTTCATTTGTCATTATCAAGGTCTCTAGGATTTACGTTGTTTACATGGAAAAACAAATTGGAGATAGGACAATTGCTGAAAAAGGAAATGGAGAGGAGGGACTGAGAGAGGAGGATGTGATTTCAAAATAGGTTGTTGAGAAAAAGGCGTAGGATGCTCAGGATTTAAACGTATTTATAACAGGAGATGAAAGAAACACACTGAAGACCAAGGAAAGCAAGGGTATGATAGAAGCGAGACACCCTTTCAAAGTATAAAGCACTATGTATTTTAAGGGTGCATAGTGTGTTTCAACTTTCCACACTTTCTCTAATTAAGGCACTAATATCACAGATAACTTCTATCATCTCAGCAAGACCAAAAACATTAAACTTCTGAAAAGTTAAAATGGCATAGGGACTGAAATAGGATATAGAATTTTAAAAAACCTCAAAAATAAGTCAAGTGTTCCAAAGTAGAATATTTACAGAAAGGTCATGAAAAAACTGTCTGACATATTTTATAAGAATACTGGAACTCTGAATATTGAGTGATGTTTTCATGTACTTTATGATACACAGGAACCTTTATATATTTACATACTGTAACACACAGTTTAGTTTAGGGGAAATCTTCACATGTTTAAATAAACAAAATAAAGTTAATTTTTTTAATTAAAAGGTCATAGACTTAATTCAATAAGCAGTATTTATTTTCCTTTATCCATCAATGAATACATTTTCATTAAATAAATTTAAAAACTAAAAAAAAACTATTCATAAAGGGTAAAGTATATGTGAAATTATCATTCTAAAACTAACAAAAATTTGAGATTTTTAAAGTGCCCTACAAAATGAACATAACTATATATATTTAACAAACACATTTGGTTTGAAATAAAATCAAAATGAAATTAACATTAAAGAACATGGGCTCAAACTGATGTTATTGAAAAAATTATAATCTTGGCTTTCACTTCTACTTAATTACATAATAAATTTAGTTTACAAGGCCTTTTAAAATTCATATATTGCTGTATACAAATATGGACATTATTCCTAAATTTTTAATTCTTGCACAGACCTTCAAAATACAGTATGGGAGGTTTTGGTCTCTAATAGGAGATGTAAATTGAAAAGCAAAAGTTCACTGGATTGGGAGTCCCCAGTGGGCAAGAGTTCTGTCTTGTGCATTTCTAAAGGTGACTGTCACTTTTTGATGCAGAATAGGTATCCAATGTAACAAAGTTAAAGAATGAATGAAATAAACTATGCTGTGAAAATATGTCCTCTGAGACAGCAGGAAGAGAAAATGTTACTGTTTTTTCCTCAAGGGATACTGTTAAGACTCTCTTGATAGAGACTAAATGAATAGTCTATTTAAAAAGTATCTGAAGAACTTATTAGACCCAATATAGTTAATGCACTTTTAGAGTAGTAAAAGTGCTTTTAAGGTATTATGTGGATAATTTTATTTTCAGAAAAATCATTACACAGTATTCAAAGTAAGGACTCTCCTTCTAAAAAATGTAATTGAAGGACTATTTCCATTACCTTGGTTCTCTGATTATCTGACATAATACTGGCACATAAAAGAAACCTGCTCTCCCAGTGGAGCTGGCCTGGTGGGCTCACACTTAGTGATACTCGGTTACTGCAAGTGTCTCAGAACAGAAACAGTCACTCAGTCCACCATCCCCACAGCCTGTGGCTTTTCCACGGAAAGATCATCCTTCCGCCTGCTCACTGAACAGATGAAATCTCAAAGCATGGTTGACTCTGCAGTGTTACAGTGCAAGGACGACTAGAAAATGAAGCGTTTCTACTCTTGGGGAATCCCCAAATTCTAATATGGGGCTGGAAGCAAAGCACTTTATGACGTGAAAAAAATCTGAAAACTATTGAAGTTAGTTTAAAAAAACAAACAAAAAAGCAAAACAAAACAAAAGGATAGTGGGAGGCTCAATAAAACTATTAAAATTCCTCAAAACTAAGTCAGTCCTTAGCCAATACATCTCCTTGGAAAACTCTGGGCAATTCAACATTCAAATTTGGGGAGCGCAAAATTCAAATGTGGGGAATATAATATTCGAATTCTCCCTCACTGTGATTTCTCAATCAGGCATTGCTAGCAGCATCTTCCTGCTATTTATTTGGCGTTCCCATGTGATCTGGAGAGAATTGTTCCCTGTTACACCTTCATCTTCCCTTTTGCCTGAGGACCAAATTTTGTTACTATGGTAATTTGATCCCTCTCCATTGCTGGCTACTTCTCTGTCCTTCACTGTGCATGTTTTCTTTATTATATAATCACGATTTAGAAGGGTGGAGAGGAAGACACGCCAGCCGCCCTTCCAGACTGTGGCTGTGCCATCTCACTTTCATTTCCCTAATGGCTTCCTTGTAATTAGATTTGCAAAAACAGCAAAAGGTCTCATTTTGAATGGCAACAGCTGTTGACATCAACATTATATTGAATAATTTACTGGTTTAATTTTAGCTGCAAAACCATAAAACCCTCTCATGGATGATTTCAGCAGGAAAACTTTTCTCTTTCTGTTGCTGACCCCTCCTGCTTCTGCTCCAAGCAGTACCAGTTGTTTTTTTTCTTTTTTCCATGAAACAGTTTCAGCTCAAGTGTGCCAAAAACTCACAAGGGGAGCAGTTTATGACTTCTAGTTTCCTTGAAGCAAAATGTCTATGTGACCGCTTCGTCCTCCTCAACCTGTGTGCCCACGTGTAAATCTAAGAGCTGGCTGGTAGCTGTTGGGAGGTGGTTTGAATTTGCAGAGCGGTGTATTACTTCACCTTCTGAGGCTCTTCCCAGAGTGACGTTAGCCAATTTCTTGACCTGTAGGAAATTGTAGCAGCTTCTGCAAATTGATGTTTTCTTAGCAGAAAATGATCTTGCTTGCTTAACTTCAATAACCTCCAACAGCTACTCCTGAATCTGTCAGAAAATCTATTTATGGACCCTCTTACTACTTGCCAGCTACGAAGTACTCAAGATGATTCTCAACAAGTGTGTACTCAGGAGTGCGCGCGCGTGCGTGTGTGTGTGTGTGTGTGTGTGTGTGTGTGTGTGGTGTACAGAAGGAGAGCAGCATAGGTGAAACCTGGAGAAAAGAGAAAAAATCTATACGAAAGTAAATTTGTTTTCTTTACAGAAATAGCATTTGGAATTTGCTAAACAAGTAATGTTGTTTTTTAATAAATTCTGTGCTGCTCCTCCTTGTGGATTAACTCATCAATGTGATAATCTAATTAGTATATATTATATAACACACTCTTTTGCAAGATAGAAAAATGTGCACCAATCTTTAAATGGTCCTATTACAGTCAAAGACATTCTACGTTTGAGAAACACATGCAAGAATTACTTTTATAAAATGTGTTATTTTTATTAATACATATCACTAAGACCCTTCTTTACCCGGTCATCAGGCTGCACTCAGATTTTGTTGAAGTGATGCAACATAGTATACATCAAAGAGAAATGTCCTTACTTTAAGCTGACTGTGACAAGAAAGAAACAGAAAACATGTTAAATATTTAATAAACGCAAGCCTCAAAAGTTTGATTGCTTTCTTGCCTGAATCTATGGTAAAGTTTGGAAGAACTTCTATACTGAATCCACAGGACACTTGACATTAACTCTGAAGAAGTCAATAGAATGTTCATAGGTAAATGTTAAACAGAAATATTTCAGAAACTAAAGCGCTGATTCCCTTAAATCTCTCGACACCAGTGTATCAACTGTAAAGATGAGTAGAGTTTTGGAACAATATCCCAAACTGAGGAGAGACCATCAAAGAGGAAGACGTGGGTGTGCCCCTGCTCACCAGCGACACTCGCCAGGCTGAGCTCGTGCAAGCCAGGACACTTACCCTTGGGTGCAGTTTGGGTGGCAGGGGTGGCACTCCCGATCCTGGTCTGCATACTTGAAAATGAAGCTGTTTGCCCCCTGTAAGCCATCTGGGCACTTTTCCACACAGTTCGGGCCATCCTTAAAATGTGAGCACTTTGTGCAGTTGTCGGGTCCCTGAAATGTGAAGAAAGATTGAGGAAAAAAGTGGAATTTCTTTCCTCTGAAAGTTCATGTACTGTATTACTGAGATGTTAGAGGGTGGCAAAGAAATCATTCTCTAGGAAGAACACTTTCAGCAATAAAAATGTGGAGATATCTACTATAGTAAAATTAGCAGTTTTGAAACCTTGGATGTGTGTGATATGTGTTCTTGGAATGTTTTCCTTTTTGAAATCAGCAGCTCCCAGCTCAACTGGTTTCCATATCATGCCTCTATTGTGAATTAATTTGATCGGCACAATTGTTCAATGACTGTATCAGAAAGAGGTCAATATCACCCTGTTATTCATTCCTGGTGATAGCATAGTAGAACAATATTTGGTATTAACACATTTTTCCATGGGAGGTGTTTCATCACCATCACTGGAAATGGGAAGTACTCTTATTAAGTAGTTAATGAAAAATAGATACAATGGAAATAAGACAACACTGTATTTTATATGTTGGTTATACAGTGGTTTTCAGTGAAAGATAAATTTTAAAATTTACCATGATGACTTATGAGAAATTAGGGAGTTTGGGTAAATAACAGTAATTTCTAGGTAATTCTTCAATTCAAATCAGCTTGTACTAGTGCCCAAGTCTTATCATGTCTATTTATATGAATTTTAGTAACCAAAGGACCCTGCTGAGAGTTCTATAAATGCACATTCTGATTAGCAAATGTCAGAACTTCCAGAATAATGGGCATATACAGAGAAATTTATCCAAAGATATAAATGATATAAATGATATAAATGATATATCCAAAGATATAAAAGATATAAATGAGCATGATAAATTTAAATAGAACTAACTCACTTTATATATTGTTTATAATATACATTAACATTCCCATATACATAAAGTTAATAAGCAATGACACAAAAATTGTATTTAAAAGTCCCCAAAACAATATTTAAAATAATATAAATATAAAAACAAAATATAAATATACAATACATAATAAATTATATAATATAATTTATTTTAATATATTTTAAATATTTTATTTAAATATCTTAAAATATTTAATAATGTTTATAATATAAAATATATAAATAAATATATTTAATAAAATATAAAAATACAATATAAATACAAAAGTATATAAATAAAAAATATTTTAAAAAGGTAATGTTGAATACCTAAGAATTTTATAAAATAAAAATTGCTTGTATCTGGTGCAGTAGATTGTAAGCACCCAAGAAATGATGAGTTATATATCTTTGGATTAAAGAAACTAGAGAATATTTTTATGTAAATGCTACTCTACTTAAGAAGTGCTCACATTTTAATGCATTCACATATTTTAAAATTATCTTCCAGCATTCTTGTTCAACAGTGCACTGCCTCGAGGTTTTAGAACATTAGAAAGCCTGAACTTCTCCCTGCAGCCTCTTCCCCTGCCCAGTTCCCCACAAACATCTGTGTCTACGCAGTTCACCAACTGTACCAGCTCCTACTGAAAACAACTGAGATACACAGGACACGATAAAAACACAGAGAAGCATGGCTGTTAGGTTTTCTGTTTAGAAACACCGAATTTGGGAGCTAACTGTTCACACAACATGCAAGACCGCTTAACAGGCAGGGACCGTGGAGACCAGGTCAGTTCTTAGGAGTGATTCCTATACCAACACAAATCACAGGTAATTAGAAGTCGGTGGAACCCAGCACCAGGAAAGCAAGGCTTAACCTATTTTAAAATTGAAAAAATGGAAGCTGCTAATTAGAAATAGTGGTATCAAGAAGAAAAGGTAATAAAAAAGAGGCTAAAAAATTCCTGAGGCTGCTTGAGGTATAGTCAGCCAGCTGTCTATGTTACTATTGTGATGTCAGGTTCAGAGCTAAAAAAAAAAAAATCAAAAATTAGCCTATGAAATCTAATCCCTACAGTACCTGAAGAGTTCACTAATGGTATCTTTTTATTTTCTCCCAAGAAAGAAGACTTCACATGCTTCCAATTTTAACACCTGCTCTTGGGTACTTATGCACGGAATACCATCTATTTTCCAGAATCAGTTACCGCGCAAGTATGCTTAGGCTTGGCTTACTGGGAGGGACAAGAGATAGGCCCGCTGCAGAACACAGAGCAAAGCACACCCTGAGTATGTTAGGCAGCTGCAGTGTGAATTCTTGTGGTATAAAAATTTCTAGATAAAATTAGAAAATGTAAAAAGGCCTACGAAACCAAGTATATGTAAATCTTAGTATATTGTACCATAATAGGTCATCTTCATTTATATTTTTAAGCATCTCGGTTGTTTGATTTCTTTTATCATAATACAAAGTCAAACATCCTAAGCCTATGCTAAAAGACACCCAGACCTATCTCTAAAAAAGCAAAATGTAGTGATTTCCCATTTCATTTCCATAAGACACTGAAAAATCTGTGTGTCCGAGATTTACTGTTGTTTTCAAATATTCCCAAAGTGTTTTAAAAGCCAGGTGTAGTTGAGCAGTGTAAGAATAGAAAATAAAGGTGAAATGGGTCACCCTGGCATATACCTATAATCCCAGCTGAGACAGCAGGGTTACTAGTTCAGATTCAACCTTGGTGACTTAGCAAACCCTTATCTCAAAATAAACACAAACAAACAAAAAAGCACGAAATGTAGCTCAGTGCAAAGGTCCTAGGATCAGTACCCACCAGTGAAAAAGGAGAAAGACAGACAGAGTGACTGACAGGGGGAGAAGGTGCTAGAAATTCAAAGCATCCCACAGTGCTAAGGCCTCACAGGGAGAGGGGAACTTCTGAACATTTCCGAGTTTCAGTGTATCTTACATGAAAGGGACAAAAACTTCTTTTTCTGAGAGCTATGGCAACGTGAAAGTTATCTGTTATGTCAGCACAAAGTTTATTGGCCTGATTGAACATCTATTTTCACTTTTGTGAAAATGTGTTCTGAAAATCAGTCCCTGTCCCCTTCTCTTCTTGGATTCCTCCTTTTCAAGTGTACATCTTGTTCTCTTGAACTTCAATTTCCCTCACTTTGCTACCACTTTCCTTTCTACATCTTTCTCTGTAAGACTGTACAGGAACAAGTAACACAGAATGGATAAAATTATAAAAATTAAGAAATTTAATCAAATTGATAGAGCCGAGAATAGATAAGGATAAAAATGCAAAGGCCTTCTTTTATTTTGAATCTCTTCCTCTCAAGATTATCCTAGATGGATAATACCACTCTTTGCATATAGCTGTCACACTGCCAGAAAACTCTTTCCTTAGCACACTAAAGACCCTGGTGCCAAGGGATAAAAGTGACATTGTAAGCATGAGAAATTCAGATTAAGAACTTCTTTGGTCTAACCACAGCTCCATGTCCTACTGACTTATTGACTGTTTGGGAGTCACATTCCATTCGTTGTACAAAAATATTTATTTATATTTTAAATGGAGAAATTTATAGTATGTTTCAGAGTTAACTTCTTGGTACGCATAGACAGACTTCAGGTATTATTAATGGGGAAATGCTGACAAGTTAAAGAAATATGATTTGAACAAACTAAGCCATAAGAACAAGAGAGGGACTTCTGTTTCGTTTTGATGACTTTTCTTCTGTTTCTTCACAGTGTCATTCTCCGGGAGAAGCTTCCAGAAACTCTTAGGTATTCTAAGTGACACATGCCTGTGACTCGGCATACTCTACACTTCTGTTCCAGTTGAGACAGTCAACATGTAGATGCAGAAAAAAAGCCAAAAACCTTTTTCTGAAAGCTGAAAGCAAGCAACCCCCTAGTGGGAGCTTAGCCATGGCAGATTTTCTAAAAGATATTGCCTTCTGACCTGTTTAGCATTTCAAAGCTCACTGATCACTTATTTAGCTTTCCTTGATTCTGTGCTCCTACTCAGGACAGAGGCCTAATCTAGCTTCCCTGAACTTTCCATTCTTTTCACTCTAACCTCTGGGTGTATCAATCCACCATTTTAATGCTGATGGTAATCTTAATAATTTTAACCCAGCCAGTGTGGCCATTATAGAACAAAAATGTGTCCATTATAAACTTTTTCTTCCCTCTCTCTTCATTATCAAACAGTTTGAAAAGTGCTAGAGGATGATAGCAAATGTTTGTTTTTCTCATGTTTATTTTCTTAAAACTGTCTCAATTCCTTTGAGGCACAAATTAATAAATCAACTGTAAAAATATACAAATTAAGACAAATTAATTCTGTGAAGCTGGTAACTGGATTATCCGGTAGTGTAATTTTGTACAAGAGGCAGCTTGAGGAGTGGAAAGAGCATGCAATGGACAGCAAAAACCCTAAGCCTGGGTGATGGATCCAGGTTTCTTAGACAAGGAACAATTCATTCTGCAAGTCTGAGATTGTTCTCAGATTAACCTGACAAAATGAAACAAATGCCTAAAGACAATGAAAGACAATGTATGTCAAAATAATCAGCATTAAGAACTAGCTCACAGATGGAATTTGTGTTAAGTCATGAGTACGATGTATGATTATCACAATAATTCTGTCTGTCGTAGATAAGGGATCACTGGACATTTTCACTCATGAAAACTAATATAGTTGCATTGACAAGGTTTCCTGGCTAACATTAAACTCTCATGTGGTGGACATTTCTCATGAAATTACTCTAGAAAAAAAATGGTATATTAATTTAGTATTTTTAAATTAGTCATAAGCAGATTAGTTTTCTATATAGATGATTAACTGAGATGAAAGTATTACTAAATAGGAATATTTCATTGTCTTGAATAGTAGTAATGACTAGGATGCTAAAAATATCCTAATGAATTGCTTTTCAATACACAGAACAAAATAGATAAAAAAAGACTAATATTATAAGGCAGTGAATGCCTGGATAGTGAGTTTTGATAAACACTTTGAACATTAATTTTGTTTCTGTTGGTAAATAAAAACTCAGCAACAGATAAGCTAATGGAGCCTGATTCAAAGTAGATGCTAAACAATATTTGTAAAGTAAAAGGCTAAGATGTCTTTTAGTGGTTTCTTCAAAATAAAATAAAATAAAATAAAATAAAATAAAATAAAAAAATTATGTATCAAGAAAAAAATGAAGGTAAATAATAGTAATAAGAAATCCATAGGAAATATCAGTGTAGAGTAGCACCTACAAGAATTCACAAAATAAACTTTAGGCAAGTTTTGGCAGTTGGTCCAGATTGTTTTAAACATTTCTATAAACCTAACCCTAATATACACTGACAAGATTTAGAGACATTCGATTGTCAGCTTTGCTTAAAGGTGATGAAATTCAGGATTACACTAGTTGCTTAGTTTCAAAGTTTCGGATTCTGGAGATCTTTCTTTTTCTGTGATTGACAATCAAAAGTTACCTAACCAGTCACTTTCCTAAGAACTCATATCGCTATTTCAGTTTGCTTTATCAACCAATGACAGAAAGTTACTCCCTTCTTCATGAGTATCCTCTTTATGAATTCACCTTTCTCATGCTTCAGATAATTGTACTTTCTTTTGCTCTTCATACAAGAAAGCCAATAGCTGTATGGGCCCTTTTGTACTTGGGATTCTGATACATTTAATAGCCTTTAGATGGTTCTTTGGGACAAATACCATTATTTTTTTTCCCCAGAGGTCTGATTTTTCCACAATCATCCTATGGTTGTTTGAACTTCTCAGATCTCTGACATCCTCTTTAGATAAAGTTTCAGAAGAGCTCAGTGAGAAGTTTGGAGGGCTCAATGATATTTTCTTTCTAAGCTAATTAACTGCTGAATAAGCACTCTGGTATAAAAATTAATACTATTCATATTTAAATGAATTCTTATAGTGTCATGTTGAGTTCCTGATTGTCTCCAGATGTTGAACCCCACATTATACATTGAGAAATGATTCAGTGGCTGACAAACTGGAAATTTTTCCAAAGAAGGGTGAGTTTCACACTGTGGAATAACAAACCAATACTGATTTTATTATTAAGAAAAGCCCAATTGATAGAATCATACAAAAATATGTGTGATTTTTCTCCTTCAGGATAACCTCAAATTATATCAGTGCCAATTCATCCATTCTAGGTCCTATTGGTTCTTCTTGGATTTTCATAGCTCGATGCTTCTGTCTGCCATAATAATATATCGCATTAGATTTTAGCTTTTAAATAATTATCTTTTCCCTCCTTTCTTCTGTCCTTCACCCTTCCCCAGGAGGGGTGGTTAAAGTCAGATGAGAATGTGTTTTCATATGCCCAACATACAGCGCAAACTTTCACACTGGTGTATTTCTAAATGTTTCCTCTTTCCAGATTCTTCAAAGTACAGTTCAAACCCTCGTTCCTTTACTTTCTTTCTTGTCGCCAACATTGGTCCTAAAGGTAGAGTTAGTTTCTCTTTCTTTTGCCCTCCTAAAACAACTTACACGTATTTTATTCCTCAACCTAATTAATTTTACATCTTTCTCCCCAACAATGTGCCGTCGTCCAAGACACATTTTATACTGACAAATATACTACTTGGGAAATAAATATTTATGACTTTGAATTTCCATGTATTCTATCTCTACCAACCTGCAAACCTCTCAAGGTTAGAATATTAAATATGTTTTCCGGTAGCATCGTATAAAGACCCATGGAAGGATGGATGTACGGTAAGACGGTGACATGACAGCATCCTACGTGAAACTAATTAAGGTAACACAGCCACAGAAGCCTCCAGACTCACCGGCCCATGGCACGTGAGGAGCCCCTCTTCCATCTTCTCACACTGGGGGTCACACTCCACGCAGACCGAGCCGTTCTCGAACTCTCGAAACTCACTGTGAAAACAGCAGCAGCGTGAGGAGTGTAAGCAAACGGGCTGTCAAGTTAACAAATGAAGCCACATCTGCTCAAAGTCCTATTGGCAGAGTAAATTCTTGAGTTTGTTTCTCTATGTGCCAGGAGCATGGAAACATTTCCCTGTACATTAAAGGAGTAAGCTTTCCTTAGGAGGAAAGATAAATGGCAGCCAGATGGCCCTCCTGGCCTCCACTCATTCTGGAAGCTTCCCTCTGTGAGATACTCTGGCCTTCTTTAAAAACAACAACAAGAAAAAGGAAAAAGCCCTCTGTGACTCTTCTGATGATGGAGCAGAATCATTTTACCTTTAGAATTAGGCTACGTCTGTTTGTCTCTATGTAAGATTTCACTCTTTGCTGGAGCTTTAATTTCTAGACCCTGCAACTACAACTGCATTTTCCTTGTTGCTAAGCTACTGAACCTTCCCTGTCCTCGTCCTTCAAATCCCAAGACTCCTCAATTTATTTTGGGGGGAACTTCAAAAAACACTTTGATTTCTTTTCTTTTAAAATATCTGCCTTGGAGAATTAGAGAACATATCTTTTTATGCTGCATTTTTTTCTTCTATTACTGATCTAGTATTGTAACCTTTTTTCAGTCAATTCTTTCCGAAGTAATTCTATGTAGTATAAAACTAAAAAAATTTATCCGAAAACTGCCTAATTAAACTGTCGTGAGATGAGGGTCATTCCAGATCCTTACATGTTTTTGTCTGTGTATTATGATACTATCAACATCAAATATTTTCGAAGTCACTGTTTTTTATTTTAATAACTAGATATAAATCATCTGTAATCTATTTAAATCACTTCATTTCCACTAATATACAAGAAGTTGAGGTACTATGTAAATATAGAATATCATGCGTCACTAATAAAATTTGACTATATATTTATAGTTTAATTTATGCCTTTGTATTCTGTACTATGTTTACAAATCAATAAAATTACAAATAGAGGGATTATGGATTAATTAGATGACACAATCAAATATATTTGCCCTAGAGTGAAGACTTTATTTTTTCTCATTTGAAGACCAAAGTCTTAATTTGGATGGAAGTCCAAAAGGTAAAATACGTTTTCAATTGGTTAAATTAAGACTCTACTTATTCCGAGACAAAATAATTAAGTTTGCATTTTAAAATAAATAGCATAAACGTAAGGATGCACATAGCTATATGGTTTTTGTATTTTAATGTGGGTTATTAGCTGTTATAGATCAAATATTTTATGCATGTTCTTTAGTTTAAAATCCTCATAAGAAAAATGGATTTTCCTTTGTATTCTACATAAGCACAAGTGATACAAACTACTCTTCAACTCGCCTTCAGAATAAAAAGCCCAATGATCAGCTATGAGGGTGTTGTGAAATTGTAAAGAAAATATAAAATTATGATTTTAACTAGATTTTAAGACAGCAGTCTGAGTTCTTCAGCTAGTTACTGGCTTGGCCATTAAAGAGTTAGACTTGTAAAAGAAGGTCACTACATTTCAGTTACTAAAACGTAGGTTATGTTTTTCTTACTCTTCTTCAAAACCCATTTCTCCCTCCATGCAGCTGCGGAGTAAACGCGAGTCGTGAAAACACGAACGCCATCTGCGGCCTTCACAGACTGATGACACAGCCTCTGCTCTCTGCCTTTCTGCTTCCCTAAAAGTTCCTGCTTGCTGTCTTCCTCACCTCTTCTGCCATTTATTCTTGCCATCTCCACCATTGTTCTGTTTCTTCCCTGTCCCTGGTGACACCACTGTGACTCTCAAGAGTTCTCTTCTCATTTGAATCTAACAAAGCACGTTGTTTTGAGCATCGGCTTTGTTCACAAACTTCTGTTTGCTTTGCTTTTGCTGTGGTGCCCATGTTAGTTTACCCAATCCTAGAATCAAGAGTGAATATGGTGATCTCTGTCGTCCTCAATTTTAGCATCAACACATATTTTTACACCTTAAATGCTTTAGCTTCTCTGAGCCTCATTTTTCTAAATATCCTAAGTAAAAAGAGAAAATAATATTTCATCCAGAGGCTGCAATTCTTAATTATGATAAAGCTTGTTAGGATTTCAAAGTAGGGTGTTCCTTGGTGTTTTGCTATTGATGTCAATGTTTCAGAAGTGTTGCCAGGCAGGAAACGTTTTCAAGTTCCACTGCAATTATCTTTTTCTGCATTTTGATTGATCAGATATCCAAGTCAGGACTTTCTGAAGTACAGTGACTTATATGATCTGGGTTTGAATTATAATCAAACAGAAATTGATTAATTTTTCCTTTTTCTTCAAAAGGTACTATTTTTTGGATTTTTTCTAATTTCTATATAGGTAGGTAGATAAACAGACACATACATACATACATACATACATACATATATAAATAAATGGGAAAGACTCAATATTGTTATATGTGTCTTTGTGTTTGAATGCTTTCAGCAGTTTTTAAAGTGATTGTTTTACTTAAACATTTAATCAGCTATTAATAGACAAAATGGAAATATTAACAAAAATATTCATGGCAGAACTTTAACCAGTCCTTATTCTGCATTTTTCTCATTTGATAATCACAACTGTCCTATAAATTTGTCACTATTATTAGCCCTGCTTTTTTATATAGGAACCAAGTTTAGATGGCAAAGTGGCACCAACCCATGGGAACCTGAGGAAA
The DNA here is from genome assembly GCA_004027295.1 of Dolichotis patagonum. Lineage (NCBI taxonomy): Eukaryota > Metazoa > Chordata > Mammalia > Rodentia > Caviidae > Dolichotis > Dolichotis patagonum. Next base: position 27,068 of record PVJX010007110.1, on the reverse strand, counting down.
AACAATCAGTAGAGCCAAAGTGCCCAAGGCTAGTCATGGCCCATGGCCAGACCTCGTCTCAAGAACAAAAGAAAAAGAAGAAAAGAACGATGAGTTTAAAATGATTAAGTTTGTCAAACGTGGGACACAAAAATGAAGCTAGGGTCACGCCTCCTCAAAGGCCACCTTAACCAGTTTGGAAAGGAACTAACTTGTACCCCAAGATGGGAGGTGGGGATTCATCGCTGGGCATGCAGGACGGGACTACAACACTTATAGGACATTTGCTTCAATTATCTTTCAAGACAATCCCTTGTTTGATTTCTTAGGGCACCATTACTATTGTACTGTGCACATGAAACATTTTAAAATTTCACAGATTTGATTTAATGATGTAAATGGAAAAAAATTTCAATATCAAAATGTAGTCTAGTAACCAGTGTTTATTTAGCAAACATGTCATTTTCTTTTAGTTTCCTTTTCTTTTGGCTTGTAGAAATGTGACAGAATATATATATATATATATATATATATATATATATATATATACGTATATATATGTATATATATATACGTATATATGTATATATATCCATGTGTTTATAAGTTTCATATTTTTGACAACACCAACACTAAAAGATTTTAGAAAAACAATGACATTCTGGAAAGTAAAGAGAAGAAAATCAGATGCCCTGAGTTCTGGTGCTGGCTTGCTTTTCTAGTGTTGTGATTTTAGCCAATATGTAACTCCACTATGTTGATGAGATTTTGATGTTAGATAAAAGGATTCCTGAAATCTATTCCCTCTTTAGAACTGCAGACATATATTTAATAAACTTTAAATTCCTTTCCTTTATTAGTACCTATTGTAGTTTGTGCAGTTTACAGTCCTCTTGAGGAGTGCTTACATGTACTATTGTTTTTCTCCTGTTTTAAATATTCTCCTTTCGGCCTCTCCTTTCTCCTCCTCCAATTCCCCTGCTCCATTTTTAATTCTTACTGATATTATTAATCATAGCTCATGCTATGGCATATATTGTTTATGTTAATGGACATTGTTAGGTTTCTTTACAGGGCATATTGTTATTCTACTGGTTTCTCCTTCCCCTTCTCCTTAACCCTCACACTTTTCCCTTGAACTATTTCCCTCTTGCAAGAGACCGTCACCTTGTTCCCTTCTATCCATCATTTAATATTCTCTTTATATGTATTTTGTCTCACTCAGTTGAGAGGTACCATATGGTATTTAAACTTGTTTGATTTATTTTCCAGATGGATCTATTTCCCTACAAATGTCCCAAAGTTGTCATTCTTTATAGCTGAGTAGTATTCTATTATATAGACATCCCATTTTCTTTAACCAGTCATCTGTTGATGTGTATACAGGCTGCTTCCAGGATTTAGCTAATATGAATTTTGTCACTATGAACTGTGGTTTGCATATATCACTGTAGTATGATGACTTAAACTCTCTTGGGAAGATACCTAGAGGTAGACAGCTGGGTCATCTGGATTTTCTAATTTTATTTCTTTGAGAAGTCTCCATACTGATTTACATAGTGGTTGGACTAGCTTGGGTTCCCACCAACAAGGCAGGAGGGTCCCTTTATCACCACAGCCATGCCAGCATTTGTTACTGTCTGACTTTCTAATGATGGTCACTCTTCCCAGAGTAAGACAGAGTTTAAAGCTTTGTTTGAATCAGCATTCCTCCAATGGCCAGAGGGGTTGAACATTTTTTTTCAGATATTTATTGGCCATTTGTATTTCTTCCTCTGTGAAGTATCTGTTCATTTCTTTCATAAACTTTCATTGTAACACCTACTTAGTGGAACAAAAAATCTATTATGATTTATTTTAATGATATCATTTGTTGCACGACAAACATACACTGTTCTGAGGTATTTTATATACAGAATACCTCCTTTCATAACATGAGCAAGCATGAGCACAATGCAGGGAGAGCTTGCATTTTCTGTTCATTGTTAACTGTATGAACTGGCTGTACGATATAAAACTATAAGCTCAAATATCTCCAGGAAATGATTAAATTTGTACTTAGAGCCACCTTTATATTTACTTTTAATTTTAATTTTTCCCTTAAATTTCATGGAAGAACGTTGTTTTGGTTATCTTTTTTAAAAAGACACATACAAATATGATTATTATAAACAGGTTACTATAAATGACTATAATAGATTACTATATTATCAATATTTTTATTCTTCTCATATAAAATGGAAAACAACAATGTTATTGGGGATTATGGAAATAGATGTTAAAATGAGACAACCATTGAGGCACAAGAAGAAGGAAAATGCAAAACTCCACAAAAGTATTTTCCAGACTTAAAAATGCTTTGGGTTTATCAACAGGAGAAGCCCTGACTCAGGGACACTCTTAAAAATGCATTCCACACAAACAAAAGGCGATGGCGATGCGTGAGGCCGCTTCCGGAGTCTCTGAAAGGCCATGCAGTAAGGGGCACCAGGTTTTATTACTGGCAATATGATTATTGCTGTACCCCAGAGTACTTAAAATACTGCTCAAGCAATCTAGAAAGTGGCAGGACACTTTTAAACACCTCTGAAGTTTTCCTATGGGGCTAAGCAGTTATCAAAAATGTGGATACATGAACTTTTCCTAAAATACAGACAGATACACAGCCTGAGTACGAAGAAGCAGCGAATGGTTTAACTATAGATGAAAAGGATCAGGAATGTGTGAGAGGAAAAACCTAACCAGATTACTATGACTTACAGAAGGGAAGATGGTTTAAAACAATCCTCCACATCAGGAAAATTGAAATACATAATTTAAAAAATTGCTGAAGTATAAATTGCCATAATTTTTCAATAACTAAGCAAACATTTACAGCATGTACATAACGGTCTTTATATATAGACCCATTCAATTTATATATGGACTCAGTTCAAAGAAATTTTTTACCCCTGAAAACAATTCTATATATTGTATCTTTCTGCGATAAGAACTCTAAACATCTTGACCTGCGTATGTGTACTGAAATTCTGCCCATTTCTTTTTAGTGTTTTAACTCAGTGACGCCTTACCCGTCATAGAGGTTACAGGACTCTATGCAGACCCTTCCTCTGCTGAAGCGGCGGCAGGACAAGCACTGGTCAGGCCCAGGTCCCCAGCAGCCATCACTGGAACACAGGTGGTTACACACCATTCCTTCTGCAGCTGCAAAACACACCGAAAGCATGCGAGTGAAACAGGAGATGTACCCACACTTACATCCTTTCTAAGGGAAGCTAAGTGGCTTCATGTAAATTTGTTTTTTTAAAAATTTTATTTTAAAGAGGGTAAAACTAAGCATAATAGAACAAAGCTGATTAGAAGAAAACAATGTCAATGACACAGATTTCGAAGCAAGACAACAGGAGATCGTCACTGGCTACCATAATGTCTCTTGTTTTCTTCTGAATAGTTGTATCTTCACATGCAATGAATTCATACAAAACAAAATAGCATAAAACTTATCAGAACAGAGTAATGAAGGCATTATAGGCCTTCAAAACCAGATGATAGGGAAATCAACACTGGCTGCCATAATGTCTCTTGTTCTCTTCAAAATAGCTGTCCATACCTTCATGTATGTTGAAATTAAACAATACAAAACAGACTAAAACCACTCTGAACAAAGAATAATGGCATTACTGGATTTCACAGCATGATGATATGGAATCAGGAATCTTCATAGCTGTTCATTTCGTCATGCATTATATAATTGATTATCATAAACTGTTTAGGAGAAGTTTATGTAAATTTGTTAAGAAGAGATCTGGGCCAAACATCTATGGATGCCTCCACCACGGTCACCATGTCCCCAGTCCACCACCAATGTCCTCCATATTGCCGAGCTCTAGTTCCTGGCATGCATATAACAGGGCATTTTTCATAGTACTGATCAAAATCCAATTGTCTCTATGGGAACTAATGGGAAGAAGGTGATTGAATTACATCTAAGAAAAGAACCAATCCATACCTTTCCCAAACCAATATTTTGATCCACTAATAAAAATACCAAATAATTTGGATTCAATTCCATCCGAGAGTTTCAGACGGAAACAGAAGAAATCATGCTATCATTAAGCAAATAAAGGTCTTAAAAATTAAAAATGAAGAAAATATACAGAAGACAGGAAGAGAAGAAAAGATTAGAAATACAATATAAGATTTTGCCAGCCTCCGCTGTAGACTGGGTAAGCCTGGCTTGGTGTTCACCAAGTTGGCCCATGTAGGAACAGTTTACTGAGAATCCCAGCACAGAGGTTAAAGTAGTCATAATGGTCTTTAGGCTTATCGCTTTTATTTTGATGTCAAAATAGCTAAAGAGTTTGGGGAACGTGTTTTACAATTGCCCTTTAGGTTCATTATTTCTGTTCTCCTTTCTTTGCAGTGACAATATTATTATTATATTCTTTCACATCATTTTATTAAAGGGATGTGAACGTAGATGTTGAATAACAAGTGTTGATAAAGAGTTCTGCTGCTATTGTTCAAGGCTTCTGAAACACATTTACATGTATGTGGTTTTTATGAAATGTGAAGAATTCTCAAAATGGTAAAGACACTGAAAATCTCCTCTGTTACCAGTTTTATTTACTAGAGGATGTAGGATTCTCTGGCAAGAGCATTTGTGAGAAGTGGTATAGCACAGGGCATGGTAGTGTAATATAATTGGAGAGAACACCCACAAAACCTGTGAAAGTTCACCTAATACACTTGAGACAGTCACCAGCCTGTATCTGAGATGCTGACTAGTTTTACATACTCCACCTGATTATACAATTGTCTTTATCTATCTGCTTAGAAAATCTCCTCATCTGTGGCCTCGACTTTCATCCTTATAATAGGAAATGTTGCAGAGAAAATATTTAAAGTTTCTTTTACCTTGCCTTTGATCCCAAGTAATTTCCCAATTCATTAAATTTATTTTCATTGCACTGAGGTACTTAGGACCTCATGCGTGCTAGACAATCACTAAGCTATCCCCCAGTACCTTCTACTTTTTTAAACCAAAATTTTATATCTTTGTATTTTACATTAAATTCATGCTTGTTTTGTCAAAATTTGCATAAGGTGTCAAATTAGATTAAAATACATTTTGGCCTATGTAATTATATTGGCTCCAGTGTCATTTATTTTTGTTTTGTTTTGTTTCGGTTTAAGACAGGGTCTCGCTATGTAGTGCAGGATGGCCTTCAACTTACTATTTAGGATAGGCTGGCCTGGAACTTGAAGTGACCCTTCTGCCTCAGCCTCCCCAGTGCTTAGCGTTACAAGCGTACATGACCACACCTGGCTACAGCACCTTTTGCTTTGAAAGCTGTTTTTCTCTCTTTGAATTGTTCTGACACTTTCATCAAAAATCAGTTTGGCATACTGATCAATTGTGGGTTATTATGTTGTGTCTATCAGTTGGGTATAAGTGTCAATTGTGGGTTATTTCAGGACTCTCTAGTCTATGTTGAACAGTACCACATGGTCTTACTATGCATATGTAGTTAGTCTCAAAATTCTGCCAACTGAATGTTCTCTCGTAATTTTCTTCTTTTTTCCAAATTTGAGTCAACTAGCTAGCTTGTTTACTGTTCAGTATAAATTTTATAAAGATCCTGTATATATTTGAAAAACCTTGCTGTGGTTCTTATCACGCTACATAAACATATCAAACCTTCAGAGAAATTTTATGATTTGAGTCTTCTGATTCATAAAGATAGTATGTGATCTAAATACAAGGCATGTCTAAAAACAGTGAATGTTTAAACCAACTTGTTACAGTGCATGGATGTGTGTGTGTGTGTGTGCATTTCCCTCTCCCTATGAACACACTTATCCCATTGTTCTTGCCACTGAAGCAGTTCTGGAAGTCCTTTTTCATGAGTGTCTTTAATCGCACTGTTGTGACTACCTTGATGTCCTGAATTAAAACATTATACTTCATGGTCATTTTGACTTAGGGGAAGACCAGAATTTGCCATGGTCTAAGATGTAGTTACTAAGGCAGATGAGGACACCCTGTAGTGGTCCTACCATCCTGTCTGTTGGCTTCACTGCAAACATTGTTCACTAGAATTTTCATCTCATGTTCGTGAAGATGTTCACAGAAGAGGACTTCCTGATTTGCCTCGGAAAGTGGCGAGATCATGCTGAATTCACTTGCTTATACTCAGGGCTTTGCTTTTGTTGCTTTGCAAGCTTGCTGAAAATGTTATCAGACACATACATCCTCTATGGACATGGTAGTTTATTTCTTCTGTTTTGATCTACATATCTTATTTTACCTATTTTGATTTTTAGACCTCCCAATACTATGTTGAATGCATGGTGAGAGATGAAATTCTTTCCATGTTCCCGATCTGTAAAGCAAGCATTAAATCTCCCATAAGTAAGTACACTGGTAGGTATAAGACTTTTGTAGATGACCTATATCAAATTTCCCCTCCATTCATTTTTTCTAGGATTTTACAAATATTAATGAGTATTAAATTTTTAAATTATTTTTTCATTTGATCCTGTGATATTTCTTCTCCAGATGGTCACTTCTGTATATTACACCATTTATTTTCAAGTAATGCACCAGCATTTTGTCTTTGATATAGACCCATTTGTCAGTGTAATTCTTTTTGTATATTGATGAATGTTACCTGTTGCTTCTTAGGAAGGTTTTATTTTATATATGGAAACAAAATATATTTATTTTACATATGTATTTATATATTTTTGAGAGATCGATCTGCCTTTAGTCTTTCACCCTTTCCCTGCTCCTTTTGGATCTCCCTCTTGTCTCTGTTCTTATTGGCATTCTTTGTTTACATAGAGATTCTAATCTTCCAAATAGTCACAGTAGTAATGAGCACCCATTTGCAGCTGGGCAGAGCCCCAGGCCCACCAGTGCCAGGTGTTAAGCTACCCCAGCCGGCTTCCTTCACCACCAGGAGGGATACAAGTCCTGCCCCAAACCCCCACTGCTCCGACACCCCTGTAAGGAGGCTGTGGCCCTCTGCACTCCCGTGCCTGTGCTGGTCAGAATACAGAGGAAAGCTTGCTCTTGCTAGGCTGCTCCTTTCCTCATTCTGTGGGCAGCGAGGACAGATTCTGTGGGAGAATTTTGGGTCTGTGCCTGTGATTGTTTTCAGTTGCCAGTTTCTTCACCTCTAAACCTGAGTTCTGAAGAGGAAATTCAGGGCGCTCACCTATGTCCTGCCTTAGGGGCCAAGTTCCTAACCCTGGGCGTCTCTTTCCTCTACCTTTCATAGGCTTAGGTTCGTCCTGCACATTATATCCAGGATTTTATTATATGCAAAACAAGAATTCAGTGATACTCATGAGTCAATAATTTTTTAATGAATATGAAGTTAAAATACCTATTTTATGAGCATTCAGCCATTTTAAGGTTATTTACTAGTTTTATGTTCTGACTTAAGTGTATTTATAGATAATGCCTATGTAAAATATTATGTGGAATAACCATTATCATCAGAGGAAATCCTTGAGAAAATCCATGGATTATGAGGGTGACCGATAAAGACAAGTGAAGTATAGAGTGTCAGTATTTGTTACCTAGAAAACATAACCAATGCCCCAAAGTCTTTGTTTACTAACTTTTGTCATTTCTTTCTTGAGGAAACTGACAAACTCACCTGTGACCTTGTCACTTCCTATCACAGGTACCTCTTCCAGCTTTTGGTCCACTTATTTTACCATTTCACATCTTCTTTTTTCCAGGTTTGACGATTGTCTCACTCTTGTTTCTGTCCTACCCTCTCCTAAGGGTAACTGAACGTGGAAGGAAAGAGCTGCTGGGATTTTCTGTTACATATTTTGACATCAACGGGGGATAAAAGTTGTAGGTTCACCAAGATCCTACTTCCTTTTCTGTGGCTTACTTCCTGAGTCTTTATGCGTGCGTGTAATATCCGGGAAGTCTGAATGAAGCAACACATCTATCGGTGGAAAGCCAAACTAAGAAAGAAGCCCTAAGAGCCACTGTCTTCTTTCTAAAGCACTAAATGAAGGAAACCAGAACTGGCGATCATTTTCTCCAAAGTGAGACCAAAGAAAGGGTCTTCACACAACATAAAACAAAGGGCCAGGAAGCTGCTGCTTTGAAATGCTTAAGAGCAGTTTCCTATCAGCACCATGAATTCAACAGACCTCTGCCTGCACGGAGTGACAGTGACGGAGGTGTAGAAGGCTCACAGTTCACAAGGCCACTATAAACCTCTAAAGAATCCTTGGCGATGTAGGCATTAGGAAACCTTTCACTTCGTCTGTGTTTTCTTTGGGAGCTGTAAAATAGATTTTTCATTATCTCAAATGAATTGTACTTGCCTGTTAAAAATTTGGAGAGATAATAATGTGCTTAGTATTTCGACCTTTATAGAGAATATTGAACTTGTTTCCATTAAAATACAGACAAGCTTAAAATAATGGAATTTGTTACATGGATGAAAGTAAATGGACTGGCTCAAAAATATTCTGCTATAGACACAAAGGCAGAAAAAAAAAACCTCTTTTACTGTAGGGAAAGTTTACCAACATTGTTCACAGTATTTATCATACACAGAGGCAGAGATTTTACTTAGAATGTATTTACATAGAATGTAGAAGGTATAGCTAATCTTTTTTTAAGGCCGAAAAGCATGTTTTAATATAGTAATAATTCAGATTTTATGATCAAACAGACAAAGGTTAAATCCTTATGGTTTCATGCACCATGTAGCCTTGAGAAATTATTTACGTATTACTCCTCTGTAAAGTGAATAACATCTACTTCTCAAGGTTGTGATAACATTACTATGGTATTAGTGACAGGACCTGAAAAATTAACCATTAATACCTATACTCAAGGGTTATTCATGCATTCATTTTTAAAAGATACTTATTTCGAAACTATTTCCCGTCTGCTAGATGTTGCTAAGAGCTAAGAGAGAATTGAAACTTCCCTCTTGCTACCATAATAAATTATCACAAACTCAGTTGCTTAAGCAACACAAATACACCCTACAGTTCAGAAAGCCAGAAGTCAAAAGTGACTTCTAAGAAAGGGGCTCAACTCAGAGGCACAGTGAGTTTAATACCTCCCGGATGCTCCGGGGGAGAACTTTCCTCTCTCAGAGCCCTTGGCTTGTGTGCTCTTCCAATCCCCACTTCCAAGGCAGCATCACCTTCTGGTTTCCTAGATTCCAGGGTCCTTCTTATAAGGACACCTGTGATTACATCTGTGACTCATTCAGATAACCTAGGATAATGGTCTCGCCTTAAAATCTACTACATCTAGTAAAACTCTCGTGCCTTATGATGTAACATTCATAGGCTTTGTGGACTAGGATATGGCCAAGAGGGACATTTCTTTCAACATAGTAAGCAAAGTCAAGAAATAGTATGCAAAAGGGAAATACATCGCATATCTTTATAATATTAAATGAAATAAATTTGTAAAAGGCATAAGAAAGGAAGAATGGGAGAACAAGGGCTAAGACATAACCATTCACCACACTGAGCAGGTTAAACAGAATATTACCCACAGCAAGTGCAGTGCTTAACCCCCTAGATGCCCCATGTTCCTGACCTGGCAGAAACTGGGTGGGAAGCTATAAAGGAAGAAGTGAGTGGCGGCAGCGCGGGCAATAACAAAACTCCAGAAAGTCCTTGAATACTTACTTAGAGTACTCTGAGCAACATAAAATCTCTCTCTGAAGGCACAATAACTATAAAAATTCAGAATAAATCAATGGATATTTTGTTGAATTTTTTAATTGCATAAAATCAAATGGCACAATACATAATACTATAATTATCCAATTAATATATCACCTATAACTAAATACTCCCTTTATTGTGCTGAGTGATTACTGTTAGTACATGAAAAAAAATGAAGAACACTATTTAGAGGCTGTTTAAATTTAGTTCACTCTTCATCTTTGCCTTCCAAAACTGTTGTGAAATGTACAGTTTTCACCTATTCATCTGCAAATTTTCCCGTTATGAGTCCCTTTTGAAGGGACAATCCCTCCCAGGAAAAAATTAAATGCTTTGAAACATACGTCTGATCATAGCAAAATAGAAGAACAGGGAAGGGGAGAGAATTTCCAAGGGATTCCCAGACTCCTGTCTCAGGTTGATCTGGCATGGGATGAAAACTACAATTCTAGGCCTCCTTTCTCTCTTCAAAGCATTTCCAACTGCATGGTTTGAAAAAACACAGCAATTTATTCTTTCGCAGTCTTGGAAGCCAAAAATACAAAAACCTTCCCTGCCTGCTCCTTGCTTCCAGTTGGTACTAAAACTCTTGGTGTCCATTGGTTTGCAGCTATGTGAGTCCCATGCACACCTCCAGGCCTCCCTCGTCACCACGTGACTGTTTTTCATCCCAGTACGCTCACGCTTTTGCACGGCCTCGTCCTCTCTGCCTGCCCCTGTCTGTGTCTTTTATCCTGTAAGGATACTCGTCATGGGTGAAGGATCCATTTGAGCTCATATTTAAATTAATCTTCAAATAATTCCACATGCACAGGTATACGGGGTTAGAATGTAGCATATTGTCCTCTGGGGGTGTGTAGTATAACCCACAACACTGTCGAAGAATCTCCGGAAAATAGAGTCCAGAATTCTGTGTTTAATCATTAAACATTTTAATTTTAAGATTTTGAAACCATGGCTCCACAGTCAAGTCAGGTAAAAATATTGCCATCTGTGATAAAAACCAAAGCAATCCTGGCTTTTACTGTTGAGAGGTCCTTGATGACTTCAGAAATTCTCCATTATCAAATAGAAGGGGTATCATTTCTGCAACTAGCAGGCAACAGGAACTACTTATTACCCTTTTGATAGGAACATAAAGAACATTTTGTACCATTGTTAATAATTAGACATTGTGCTGTTTCAAATACAATAAGAAACTCTTGATTTTTTTTTTTTTTACAAAGAACAGTGTATTAATGTACTACTTTGGTAACTTAAGGAAATCTTAGAATAATAAATTTTCTACCTTTTGATAACTTAAAAGAGTTCAGCATTTTCTAAATTATCTACTTTAATATGAAGGAAAGGATTACTAAAAGGTGTGTCAGAGTTCACTGATTCCCCAGTGAAGATAAACTATCCTTCCAAAGGATGCTTCCTTTAACTTGTCAGGAAACAGATTGTTTATACACATTTACCCAGAAGGCATGGGTGGAAATGGGAGTGCACAAATGCAAAGGGACTGAAAGAAAGAAAATCTCCTACAATAGAAATGTTTTCTTAAAACAGTGCAAATCTTAATTTATAATCAAATTTCATTTTCTGTGACATTAAACAGCATTACAGATAACAATGGTTACAGCAACTGCATTGTAGTTGTCTAAGAAGCCAAAATTTCTTTTTTTTTTTTTTTTTTTTTTGGTACCGGGGATCGAACTCATGACCTTGCGCTTGCCAGGCAGGCGCTTAAGCCACTGAGCTAAATCCCCAGCCCAAGCCAAAATTTCTTATGATGATGTAGAATATAAAGTGTTCATTATTTTCTTATTACTCTCATGGTTACTAGAGAAAATAAGAGGTACCTTCTGCTCTGTGATCATTAACTCCTTCTGAATTGAATTCAAACACATAACTCACCAAAACTGGGCACGGGACCATCCAGAAAGTTCCATTATTAGCAATGAATTAGTTTTGCAATTCTCATTTCTATATTCACTTTCAATGAGGTAGATTTTCTAACCATTAAAATGAGGAAAATCAAATTACAAGTAAACAAAAAATAAATACTGTTGGCTATCCCTATCTGTAGGTCCACATTTGCACAATCAACCACAGATCAAAAAGAAAAAACTTGCCAGGTGTGATGGTGCAACCCTATAATCCAGAAACTCAGGACACTGAGGGAGGAGGATTGTCATGAGTTTGAGGCCAACCTGGACTACATAACATGACCCTTCCTCAAAAAAAGAAATTCTTTTAATTGTATGTATACTGAATATATACAGACTTTTTAACTTAGTTTCTAAATAAAATAATACTGCAACTACTTACCTATGATTTACAATGCTTTAGGTATTTTAAGTAAACTAGAGATGATTTAAAGTGTACATGAGGGTATGCTTAAGTGATAGGTGCATACTCTGTCATTTTATGCAGGAAATTTGAGCATCCAGGGATTTCAGTTTTTGTGAGTTCTTGAACCTGTTTCACATAGATACCGAGATGTTTGTATTTTTTTATGTAAACAAATACATTCTTCATCACTAAATCTTTTCCTTCTGAACCATTAATCTGAAATTTGTACTTACTGGACTTTTTTTTAAAGTACTAAATTTTAAAACATTTTAGTTAGAAGAGAGAAAAGGAATGTATTTAAAAAGGGATTCTTTTTTTTTTTTTTTTAAGTCGGTACCAGGGATCAAACTCATGACCACGCGCTTGCAAGGCAGGTGCTTATGCCGCTGAGCTAAATCCCCAGGCCCTAAAAAGGGATTCTTAAGCATAGATTTTTTTTTTTGTCCACTTACAATCTCTAGAGAGCATTTAACATTTCTAGCCTCCCATTAATAACTACCTATTCCTTTTAAATCCACTGGTTGATGTGCTTCTTGCAAATTTATAGTACACCAATTTAATAAAGTGAATTTTATTTCTGCTTAAAAATAAACACTTGACATTACTCTGTGGTTTCTCATTCCTCAAAAAAAGGAATATTTCATTAAGTGGCGTTAAATACTGCATCTTTGCAACACATATGTCTATACGAGTGCAAAGTTTATAATTTACTTTAATAGGAAAAGAACCATAATCATATAATAACAACAACAGCGGCTCAATCATATAGCATGTTCTTTAAACCAGGCATTCAATGAGGAAAATATTATCAGCTGTTTTACCAATGATGACACTGAGTACAGAGATGTTAGATAGTATATCGAAGTTTGAATTAAAAGAATTTTGCTGAGGTTAAAACAATGTGTTTGGGTATTGCTACAGTTTGTTTCATCAAAATGCACGTGCACCCTTCATTCCCGAGTGTAAGAGGAGGCACAATCTTTAGGGGATGCGAACCTTTAGGAGCTGGGGCTTAGCAGGGCCTGCGTGGGTAATCACTGAGTCAGGAAGAGGTGAAGATGAATCTGATCTCTTAGAGCAGGGTGGATCTGGCATGGCTGCCTGTGTTCCTGTAATACCAGGCTCTTGCTAAAGAGCGGGCTTGGCCCTTCCCCGACTCCTGCTTCTTTCTTGCCCTGTAAGCTGTCACTGACGTGCTCCCTCCGTGGGACGTCCCCTGTGTCGGGACCTGGACCAAAGGGTCCCCCAGAGGCTGATCATATGAGCCCACTGAGTCTCTGCCTTTCAGCCTGCAAAACTGTGAACTAAATAAAACTTTAGCCTCCGTCCCTTCCTCCCTCCCTCTCTCCCTTCCTCTCCTCCTTCCTTTGACAAAAATGGACTGAAGCAAGTGTGAATCTACATATTTTGTTATATAGACACAATACAATAATTCAGTAATTTTCTTATGAAAATCAATCACTTTCTCTTTATTGTAAGATGTGATAAAGTGAAAAGCCTGGTTTGTGAAATCAGAAAGATACTGAAGTCAAATCCAGGATATTATTTTTAGCTCAAACACTAGAAATATTAATTAACTTTTCTGACACCTCTACACTCCTACAAAATGGGGATAATTATAATTTACAGGGTGCTTGTGACAATTAAATTTAACTACACAGATAGATTGAGACATAGATCTGGCATCATTTTTAGCTGATTATTTATGGAAATATTGCAGATGACTAAAATGAGTGAGGAGGAATAGATTATTAAATAGTTTATTCAACAAATTGTGTTGGATCAATATTCTTATCAATTGGAGATTATTTTAAAATGCACTAAAATAAAATTTCTGTATGATTAAAATTTATTATATGGTTTTTAATGTACTAGAAGACAAAAACCAAGAATATGTCAAGGTCAAATTAGTAAGTAGAAATTTATTTTCTTAGATAAATGATTAGAATATGTTTGTTTATAAAAAGACAAAAGTTTAAAAATCACCTGGAAGACAGAGAAGTACGTACAACACATATAAGAGACAAAAAGTGAATGTATTTAATATGTGTTGAATTATTTCAAATAAGAAGAAAAAAAGAACTCTCAAATTGAAAGCAAATAAAATTCATGAATAAAATAATTTATAAAATATACAGTATGCTCAATATTAATCCAAAACATGTAAGTATAAAAGACTTCTTTTTCTTCTTTAAGATCACTGAAAATCAGAACAATGGACATTCTGGGGCTATAAAGAGAGGTGGAAAATATTTCTATCATACAGAGTTTAGAACAAACGTAAACTGAACCAGTATTTCTGAAGGATGATATAGCAACACATACGAAAATTTTATATTGCCTCAATTACACAGAAATTCCATTTCTTCTAACTTTTTAGCCTCAGGAAGTAATTGCATATGTAAAATGTTTTATGAATTAGTATCCACATTATGGTGGTAGTAATAAGAAAAAATGGAAAATAATTCAAATTATGTTAATATGGCACTAATGCAATAAAAATATTTATATTAAGCTTTTAAAAAGAATAACAAAGTGCTCTATATATCAGAATGGGAAATGCCCATAATATAGTAAGCAAAAGACATAGATGGCTAAGTAGTATACACATGTATATGGTATGATCCCACTTACATTTGAAATTTTTTTATTATCTATCATTTATCTATTACATACATCTATACCAAACATATATTTTGTTTATAAATGTTTTATTGTTTTAAATTCCAACAATATAAAAAGTGTTGTAATTAGAAAAAAACACATTTCCTTCTTGAAAATCTATAAGGAATTTTATTATTCTGTTTTATACATTGCATGTAGTTACATAGGAACAAATATTTTTAAAGTATGAGGTGTATGGGTTCCCATGTAATCTGGATTTTGAGGATTTGCTATAGCATTTGTTTCTGTATCTGGGGTTGTTTTTTCTTTCAACTTTAAAAGTTTCTGCTTAAGTCTTTTTAAAAAGAAAATCTAAAATATTTTCATCAAGCTACACTGAAACGTGTTGTACCAAGTAGTGTCATTTTGCTAGTACCATGGCCCCATGAGTGAGGGAAGCAGAAAGCGTGCTAGCTTTTCATTTCTTACAGTTTCTCTCAATTTCAATCTCTTGAAAACACAAAGTTTGCTTTGAAAGTTCTGACTGAAAAGAGTAAACCTTCCTAAGCCAGTGTCACCCTTTACAGGTGAGGAGAAGTTTTCCTTTTATTGTCATTATGGTTTTGAATCACATTGAATTCCAAAAGAAACCGTTATAAATGAAGGGTTGTTTTTTTCTTTCACATTAGCAAAGCAACTTCCAGATTTAGATTGGAGGGTTCTACAATGAGGGAAATGTGGAGTAAGAAAAAGCATGAGGTATATATGAGTCTAGGTACATATATGAACATTCTGGGTTTGTGTATATCAATCTGTCCTACATGTGCATGTGCCAATACACACATGTGCTCTGTTTTCATATATGTATTATGAGGAATGAGAACATACACTCAAGAATCATATGTATGTCTCTGTGTGTGCATACAGAAAGAATATGTTAAAGTGCAGTACACACAATATATTTAAAAGAGGATATTTGCACCTTCACATTGTGGAGAATAATACAGATCACAAGATTTTTATCAGATGTGAAAAACCACTTGTAGTATCATTGTAAGCATCAATAGTATCATCTCTGGGGTCAGGTTTCCAAGTTAATTACATTTCTGAAAATTCAGATCTGGGAGTTTCATGAATGCCATGAGCAGGAAGGCTGAAGCCTGAATTTTGATAAATTAACTTCAGGCCTCAGATGTTAAAAATGAAAAATGATCTGCTTTATTTTATGCTATGTACCACAAAACTATGTTTTTCCTAACTGCTTCATCTGTTTTTCAAATTACAGGGACCATCTAAGTGTTCACGAAAGGAAAATGTCCATGGATTCAAGGTAACTAAAATGAACTCAAGAGGCCTAACAGTGAAAGTTTAAGATCATTTTTGAGTTTTTAAATTATTGCTATTTTTATTACTATGTATTCTCTTGTAGTTATTTGAAAAAAAATAGAAGTCTTTAAAAGGTATAAAAAGTTTATTGAAAACTCTCATTTTTTCATTTTGCTTTTTCTACGTTTAATTTCTTTCTATATTTTCTTCTCAGTTTTCTTTGCTCAGGTATAAAAGTTTAAAATATTATGAATGTTAGTAGAATTTGTAAATGGATCATATAAAAATGTTTGGCTCTAAATAGCATTGAAGAATATGATATTTCAGATAGTTGCACACTTATATAGAGAATGTGAGACAAGAAGCAAGTATTAGAGAAAAAGCAAGAAAAACTTGGTCAGGAATTAGCAATGTAAAAGCATAAGGAAAAGATCAATTTTATTTAATATAGATAAATATATTTTGATGCATAAATAGATCTTATATTCCTTGATTCTTTGTGGAAAAGAAGGATATGTAAGAATTTAAGTTCACTTAGGAACCTCATGTTGCAATAGACCTCTTTTCTTCTAAAAGATATTTTTAAAAGTCAAAGAGCATCTAGCATATGAGTTCCTCATAAATTATAAGTGATGATTTCTGAACAATGTTAGCTTGAGAGGCTTTATTTATTGATTGATTGATTTGGTACCGGGGATCAAACTCATGACCTTGTGCTTGCCAGGCAGGCGCTTACACTACTGAGCTAAATCTCTAGCTTGAGGAGCTTTAGAGCTTCTCTGGTACAAGATGTGGCACTAAACATGAATTGGTTCACTAATTATTTAAATCACTAATTTCTTAAAAAATGGTAACCTCTAGAGTGCCTAAATTTTAAAAAATAATCTGCTGTTCATTTAAACACATACCAGTGACCTCAATCACAGTTTTATAAATACCCTGATAATATGATGATGAAATCACAAGTAAGAGAGCAGCCTGAAAGTAGCACTTTTCTTTTAAAAAGAACAGACTCATTGAGGTGCCCACAGCAAGTAAACGTATTTACAAACCAATCATTTGAATTCTGAGTCTTTATAATTAGTATTTACTGTAAATAGATCAGACTGTGACATAAGAAATGGTGGCACTCGTAAGATGCAGAAATCCGTGTACTTAGTAGAAAAATCACAAAGCACTGAGTGATAGTCTTTGAGGTGACATAGTCGTGAAATAATCAGGGACCACCACAGGACTGGGCAGGCAGACTCCTGGGTCCTTACCTGCTACTTACTAAAAGCATAGTTTGTGTTTTCTGCTGGGATGGTGAGAGACTTAAAAGGCATTTTTGTTGTGAATCATGACTCTTCATTTGGGGATATAACTGCCCAGTAGACAACTAAAAACAACAAAACTTGACCTTCATTCTGTACATTTTGTTACTGTAAATCTTGGGTGGAATCTCTCCTAAAGGCCTCCTGGCAGTATGCTGATCTTTTAGGGATCATCTGTCTAGGGACAGGGTTGATTAGGCCTGAATTTACATGATCTCATCCCCCTTCAAGCCTGAGGACCTCATGGTAAAAAGTTAACGGGGACACTCTGGTACCCCCAGAAGCTGCCAAGGAACATCCTGGATCACTGGTATATCACCCACATTCCAGGAACACAACCCCAGTTGACTGATACAGCCAGAATTGAAGAGGAATCTGGAAAGGGAACGTCTCTCAGCTGTGAGAATAAGGACATCAGACCTGAGGTGTGATCAGCCAGACCCCAGCCAGCAAGCTAGCACTTGAAAGGTTCAAACCCGTCTTCGGCAAGCGGGCAGGTCTAAACCATGTATCGGGGTGTGCCCCGCCTGCAGCTACTCACAGTCCTTCCTTATTTCCCTTTAACTTTCCATTTAAGTTTTTCCCTGTGTTTTCGCTTTAGTTTTCATTTTTAATAAAGAAATGACCCATGCAATTGTAACATCATTGTTTTCAGTACGAGTGGGGCAGTCACATGCCTCAGGAAAACATTATCTCCCTTGTTGTGACAAAGAAGTAATGAAATGGATCGATATGTATCAAAACATATGAAAAAATAGGTCATTATATGCCAATACAAATACACTTATAAAATAAATATTTTTTCTCATATAGTAAACTTCTGGAAAAATATTTTTTTACACATTTCAAAAGAACACACCTTCATCTCTCCTTCTACTCCCAAATAGCAAAGCTCTTGTTTCTAGACTCCAAATTCACCAAGACTCTACAGCAAACAATTGTCTAAGATGGATATCCACAAAGTGACTGCAGCCTACTAACTATAAATCTCCACAGAATCCCTAGTATTAGGGAAGATTTGCAAAGACACAGTAGGTTATGAAACACTACGATCTCCGATTATTTTATGTCATGTGCCTAAGTATGGCTATTATTCTTTTTCAGGGCTGAGGTGAGAGGACAACACTTCTGACTTGATGGTATTTTCAGTTTTTGGGCCAATGCAGACTAGAGCGACTTTAGAGTTTCTATGTTTTAAGTGTCTGGGAAATGTACTTACTACAATTCTCTGCTTTTCTGTTATCCCGAATCACTATTCTTTGGTTGATGGTGCTGAAGAGTGTTGTCCAGTTAATGGTGTGATAATAACACAGGTTGCTGTTGTCAGTGATGTAGATGTTTCCGGCGCTGATTTCCTTCAAGGACTGAAACTGCAGTGAGGTGATACCTTGTTGCTTGAGGATCAGCAAGGAGAGGCCACTGGGGGAGAGAAAGGGGAAAGTGGGACAGAGATAAATATCACTCGGCCCTGAAATGCACACCTAAAGTGAAATAAGGGTGTCACATCTTATTCTAAGGAATGTTAATACAACATAAACAGAGCTTGAATCAATACATCTAAGCCCAGAATAACATGTTCATATTTATTTGTCAAGTGTTTTTAATTGTAATAATAGTTTGATTTCTAGATGCAAAATGTTCATGGCTTAGGAATATGGATATGACAATATATGTTCATATCATTATGTTTATCACTGAAATATGCCTTCCATCATGCAGCCTAAATTACAGGTTTTTCAAAGACAAAATCCTGCACTGACTAAATAAATATGTATACAGTGATTGCTTAGCTCTCATAAGTGAGACATTAATTCTATTATGTCACATTTAGATAGACTTTTACTGCATAGATACAGCATACAATGACTGTGGGTAGTTAACTTTATGCCTCAGGAATCAAAAACTTATTACAGTTAAAGAATGTATAAAAAGTGTTAGGACAAATTAAAAACTAAAGAGAATTAAATTAATCTCCCACTCTAAAGGCTTAGACAACTGGGAAAATTTCTAAAAGTTAAACAACAACTACTCAGTGTAAAATATCATTTCAGAGAAATTGCTTTAATTTCAACAGAGTCCATATTATTGTAATTATTTTTCTATGACCTAAAAAATGAATACAGTTTCAATGGTTCCACCTTTAAGTCAACTAATGAACATTATTCATCATTTGGGAGAACAATGGTCTCCTTGTCACTAATAATTGAAATATACTTTATTGTTAATATTTAGAATATTTTTAATTCTTTTTTTAGTTTTTATTTTTTAATTATTTTTAACAATTAAAAATGTGTGAGGCCTAAAGATAAATACCAAGATGTAATTTATTCTTTCAAACTTTGCTCCCATAACCACCTTGATTTTTCATTATGATGTCAAATGCCTTGATTAACTTATATTTTTGATTAATTTATAGAAGCTTTAATTAATAGTAAAAGTTGTTCACATACAGCACTTAAGTATGTTGTATTTTTTTTAATTATCCATATTATAGACAGCTGGTTAGTTAGAAATATTACAAGGAGTCAGACAGGGCTATGCCCTTGAGGGACTCAGTGCAAAGGATAAAAACACATTACAACTGTAACATGAGGTACATCTGCTAGATAACAGGCTTTAAGATAAAGATGGAATAACCAGACCTACATGTCTCTCCAACAGATATGCAATATACTATAATTGGTATTACCTGGTCCAATAAAGTTTAGATAGACATCAGTCACCTAGGTGAGTGACCAGGACCTCCTGATTCACCTCGTCCTCACAAGGTCATTGTTCGCCCCATGTATACTTGCTATGTGACCTTCTTCCTCATTAGATCAATCTTACCTAAGCAGCTCTACTTGTAAACTTATTGGTTGGTTGTAGTTTTGACCCACATTGTACCCATGTTGTGGTTTTGCTCTGTAAAACTTCCTCTGTGAAATGGAGTCCATGGCAACCCACCTTTGGGTCCCCTCCTATCTCTCAGGGCCTATGTCTTGCAATAAATATTCTCTATTCTTAACATCCATTGCTCAATTTGGGAGAACATGAACTTTGAGTATCTGACATTTAGCAGGTGGAGAGTTACATATTTTATCCTCTATATCATTTGGAGGTCCCATCAAGATAACTGCAAGGAGGTAAAAGTTTGTCTTTGTTTCATAGTTCTAGATTGTTTCTCATTCAAGAAATCAGAAATTGTCATTCTTGTTTGTCAGTTACTTACATCTCGAATTTTCATGTTTTGTCTATTTTTTATATACTATTTTGTTAAACTGATAAAAAATTTAAATTCAGAACATGAGAATATTATATTTCTTTGATGGAATATTTTACTTTTGCAGGCAGGATCATATATTCCTGTTTTGTATATGCTGCATTTGGATTTATTGGTTGCTAAATTTATTGGTGCTCTGTGCTTGGCCTCACTGACTTGTTTTGACTGTTGTGATGTATTATCTTATCTTAGACATCAGCTCTAGGGAAAAAGTAATTTTAGAGCATCTGCCAGTAGACTTTGATACCAAAATGTGAATTTATGAAATACTATAAAATGGCTCTTTTTATGAAATCTAGTTTATATTTAGGAAATAAACATACCTATTGATAAGTCATGGGACCCCAACTGCTAGTTAAATGGCATTAGGTTGGCAGCCATTCTAAAGACTAGTGGGACTGGTTCACTGGGACAGTCTGGCCTGATCCCCCTATCCACTTTAAGGGAGAATGTGGAGTGTGTTCTGCCTCAGTTTCCTTTGAAGTCTGATCTTCCACTAATGAGGAGGTAATCTTAGCTTGTGAGATTCCCTACTCTTGCCTTTCCAGGCTGAGAGTGACAACTCATGGACAACTTGTCCAATAGTTTACCATGAGCATGACAGAAAAGTATTCCGTTTTCTGATTTCATTTCTGATCTTTTTCTATCACTTTGCGTGTTCCTTATTTGGAGAAATGTGTGTACTAAATATTAGTGGAGGAATAATCCTGAACTATCTCAATCTTTCCCTCCTGAATCCAACAACTAAGAATTTCGAAGTTGAGTCCATAGAAAATAAGTGTTTGCCAACACCAAAGACAGGGAAGTCATCTTAGATGAGAGACATGTACCCTGTCTCTGGATTAGACAACATGTCAGATTCTTGTCATCCCAGAAGAACACATAGGAAAACTGTCCCTGTTTAAGTGTTCAAGACAACAGTCTCCCAGATATGGAAAACTGAGCCTGAGACCACCGGGAAAGAATTAACTTCTGGGTGAGATGAGAGGGAAGTATTTCCTCAAGCATAATATATAAGGAAACAAAACACATTCAGTTTTGTGGAGAATCCCCAATCTTTTGACTTTCTCTCTCCCCTCCTAGGTCTGGCTCTAATCATTTGTGTGTGTAGGGGAGGGAAATTCCTTCACTAATGTGTAACTCATGGTTGTTGGATGATGGACAGAGCTTTTAATCTGTGAGTTTCTTAAGTGTGTTGCTAAGGAAGATTGCCTACATGACTAGGTAGACAGCACAAAGATTTTGCCTCTATCTCTGGAAGTGAATCTCTTTTGCAGGTGAGAAGTGCTCCAACCACTTCCAACTTGCCCTCTAATCTTTTTTTTCCTCACTCTTTTTCAAGAATTAGAAATCAGTTATTCAGGTCTCTTGATTATCAGTTTAATTTTGCTAGCAATGCTTACTTCTTTAAACATGACTGTTATAGCTGGAATCAAAGCTTGTGTTTTTAGAAACACATGCTGGAGTTAAGAGCATGAGTTTCTGGCGAAGGCAGGGGTTCACATCAGTAAAGGTGGCTAGTCCAACCAGTCTGTCTTTTGTTCATTCTCCAGATAATGGCCACCTGCTCTGGATCAGGTCATCTCTGGGGATGCTTTGCAAAGATATAGAAACCTAGTAGAGATTAAAATGATGCCTATTTTCCCATTGTTTCAGAAGGGGAACTCAATGTTGAATTCTCTTACTCTTTCAGAATGTATTTTTAAGCACTAGAAATTGTTCAACTTTCACATATTAAGAAAGACTTGTTTATATTTTTCTGTACCTGTGCATGGCCTGCCTACCACCAAAGGCAAAATGGAGTGCAGAGGGAAGTATTGCTTATGATATTATTTGACAACTAGAATTTCACTGTAAGAAAGAGATGGAAAATGGTCCAAATTACTTTATGTTTAGATTTCCTCAAAATCTAAATGTAAGCCACAGGAAAACCAGATAGCTTTGGCCCCTTAGGCACAACGGGATGTATCTACTATTACTGATGATAAGGTTCTCTTCTCTTACCCTTTGGATCCTAAGGATGAGGTTTCTAAGGCAATCTTAATCAGATCCTCATGATCTATTACTAACTCTGAGGTTCATCATATTTGCCCTCTGGACCCTGACAGTGAGGCTTCCAAGCAAACCTTCATTGATACTCTTACTGGTCTATATCCATTCCTATCTAATTTTCTTCAAGATCCTTAAGAACAGTATCCTTTCAAGTAAGTGGGTAGATAATTCAGGTCTATCTGTGTCCATGAATCCCTTTCTCTCAGTACCACAAATAGATCAAAAAAGGTCTGGGAAAGGTGTCAGGAAAACCTGAAAAGTGCATTGAGGTCTTTAGGGGACTTACTCAAACCTATGAACCATTCTGGAAAGATGTAATGCTATTCTTAAGTCAAACACTAACTTTTAATGAGAGACAAGGAGCATTACCAGCTGTTATGACATTAGGAAATGAGTATGATATTGTTCATTTTAGAAGACCAGAAGATAGGCAGCCAGGGAACATCCAGTTCCTACTGGAGCCTAAGCAGTCCCTACACAAATCCATACTGGCCTACCAACCCTACATAAGATTGGAACAGCAGACATCTTCAGAAATATATTCTTATACATCTAAGAAGGACTATCCCTAAGCCTTTTATTTAAATTGTCAACTATTAATTAGGAGAAAGATAAAAAACTCTCTGCCTTCTTATAACATTTACAAGAAGCACTGATGAGACATACATCCCTGCTTCCTGATTTGGTAGAAGAATAGATTATTCTTAAAGACAAGACTATCACCCAATCAGCTTCAAATATTAGGAAATAGCTACAAAAGATGGCTTTTACTCCAGATAACTCACTCAATACTTCAGTGAGAATTGCCTTCTCAGTATTTTATAACTGAGACCAGCAGTAGGCCAAGAGGAGACAACAAAGAGACCAAGAGAAAGTGGCTTCCTTGGTTGTGGCCTTAAAATGAACAGACTCTAAACCTGATTCTCAGAGATCCAAACAGAGCTCAACAGTTAAACTCTCATGCTTCTCCTGTGGTAAGCCAGGACACCTGAGGAGGGACTGTGATAAAGATTATCATGACAAGAGGCCCTCTGAACCACACCCTATTGCATAGTTGACTATTGGAAGTTTGACTGCTCACTGAGAGAAAGGTTTCTGGGATCAGACCCATCTCACCAACTGGTCCAGCAAGAATGAAGGGTCCTGGGGCACTATTTGCCTTCTCTAAGGGAAAAGGAGTACCAAAGGAAAAGGAACCAGTCTATTGGTGGACACTGGTGCATGTCTTTTGGTCCTTCTTTCCAATCCTGGCCTTCCATTTAGCCATCATACTTCAAGGAAAGGAGTCATTGTAGAGGAAGTAACTCGCTATTTCTTAGAACCTGTAGGCTGTAACTAGAATGGTTTTCTCTTTTCTCATTCCTTTCTAATTATGCCTTAAACTCCAGTTCCTCTCCTGGGGAGAGATATCTAACCTTTCTTTAAGACTGTAAGGTATATGCACCCAGGTCAGGTATGCTGCCTCCGACTCAAGGAGACAGAGTAGAACAGGAAGAGAAATAAGAGCTACCCAGGTGCAAATATATCTCAAAGATCTCACTATTCTTCCTTAGCAGAGACAATACCCTTTAAGGCCTGAAGTTAAAAAAGGACTATAGCCCATAATTGACAATTTAAGGGCACATGGTCTACTTACACAACCCTTGCAACACTCCAATCTTGGAAGTTCAAAAAACCAACGGAGAGTAAGGTTGTTAGAGGACCTTAGATTAGTAAATAAGGCAATAATGCCAATCCACTCAGATGTACCTAACCCATACACTCTCCTTTCTCAGATCCCAGAAGATGCTGGTTGGGTTTAGCATCAGATTTAAAAGAAGCCTTCTTTTGTATTCCTTTACATACAGATCCCCAGTTGTTTTTTTACTTTTGAAAATCCTCATGACCAGGCCTCTCAACTGACTTGGCCTGTGCTTTCCAGGGGCTCAGAGACAGTCCTCATATTTTTGGACAGGTGCTTTTCCATGACTTTGCAGTAACTCTGCTGACCCCTCTCTCCTCAATGAAGAAATAAAATTAATGAGGAAATCTTTCCTCCAAAATTGGAGACATTAGACAACCTAACAATAGCACAAGGGGGCACTTGAGTGACTATAGATGGTAAATATTGTGTGTACATTCCTGATTCCTCTGCTAACAGTCTTGATGACTGCTTAAGATATTAAATGGCAGGTTATTGCCATATCAGATTCTGAAACTTCTGGATGGTGCCCTTACTCTCTTTGGAGGAAGCTGTTACTGGCTCTTCCTGGTGGACACATTTGTTGGTTGTATTCATAATAATATTATCGATCTCATATGAGCCTTCCAGTAGAACAGATTTTATACTCCATATGCCTGAGACATTATCAAATCACCCAACTCTACCTTTAGTTATAACAACATAAAATCAAACATAAAGTTTATTTGGTTCACATCATTCATTCCACACCTGTAAAACACTAATATTATGTGATATGCAGTTGAAAAATCAAAATACATACTTGTATATTTCATCATTTTTGTTGAGATTTGAATTAAAGTTAGAAACATAATTTTTAGAAGCAGTAAATCAATACTACTGATTATCTCAACTTCACGTAGACATGATTCTCCTTGTGGAATCTGGGCCAGCTGCAGATGTCAATATTTATACCTACCTGTAGAGAACTCTGCCACCAATTGTCACCAGGTTAGAGAAAACACTGAAATCAGTCATGTTTGGAGGCCATGATTGTATGTTCAAGAAACCTAGAGTGATAGAGACAGTATTACTAAATCAGATCATCATGGTCTTAGAAATAGTACTGTTTATTCTTGACTACGATGAAAATACATGCAAATGTGATAGGTAAACAAAAAGCATTGAACATTTCTGTTTTTAAAGGATTCTATCATATACTTATTCTTCCAACACTGAATGCCTTACCACAAATTCCCAAGGTAAATAATAAGTAATATCAAAAGTATAGATCCAAGAATTTTTCTTTCTCAGACATGTGTAATCATAAAACTATATATTAAAATTTTAAACAACTCAATTTATTCTAATGAAGGTAAAAAATGCAGTCTAAAGAGAAAAACATTTTAATTTCTCTGAAATTCTTTATCATTTTGTTTTTTGTGATATCAGTATTTATTTTTTCTTATACAACATTTATATATATATTTAGTTTTCTTCATTGGATTTTACACTGTTCAATGATAAGTCCATATCTGATTCATCTCTATGGGTCCAATAACACATATTACCATAGTCTTGAAGATATTAAAAATGAAATAAAATGTATTAAGAAAATGCTACATGTTCATTCTCAGAAAATAGAAAAACTTGAGTTCAAAAATCATAGATTAAAGAGTTTGAAGAGTAATGGCATTAGTTCTTCAATAAATTTCTTGTAGAACTCAGCAGTAAATCCATCAGGACCTGGTTTTTCTTTATTGGTAAGTTTTAATTACATTTTCAGCGTCATTGACTGAATTTGGATTATTTAGAATTTTTGTATCTTCTTCATTAATTCATACACATCTAGAATCAGCCCACTTATGCTTCCCATTTTGTTAAAGTTCTCAAAGCAAGTACTGGTAATTTTATAGATTTCCACAAGATCTGCTGTGATTTTACCCTTTTTGTTCTTAACTGCATGATTTTGAGTATTTTCTGTCCTTTTTTTGGTTGGCTAAGAGCTTATCAATTTTGTTTAATTGTCCAATGAACCAATTCTTCAATTCATTGATACTTTGTATTGTCTTTTCAGT
Organism: Dolichotis patagonum; assembly: GCA_004027295.1. NCBI lineage: Eukaryota > Metazoa > Chordata > Mammalia > Rodentia > Caviidae > Dolichotis > Dolichotis patagonum. The sequence continues at coordinate 725 of PVJX010007110.1, read as the reverse complement.
CTCAACTGCATTAATTTCTGCTCTGATATAAATAAATTCTTCCCTTGTACAAACTCTGGACTTGACTTGTTCTTCTGTATTCTTTTTTTTTGTCTTTTTGAGACAGGGTCTTGCTATGCTATCCTTGAGCTAGCTTTGCACCCCACGCTGGTCTTGAACTCATGATGATCCTCTAATTCAGCCCCCCAATTATCTTTTTTGAGAAATCTGAGACTCAGCAATAGGTTATTTATTTGAGATCTTTCTGTTTTCCTGATATGTGAATTCACTGTTATAAATTTCTCTCAGGATTGCTCTAGTTGCATCCCATAGGTTCAGGTATGTTGTATGGCTATTATCATCAATTTTAGATACTCTTCAATGATATTGAAAAGGAAGCAATACTCCCCCAAAGTCATTCCTGAAAGCAAATATTACCTTAATATCAAAACCAGAGAAGGACTCAACCAAAAAGGAGAATTACAAGCCAGTCTCTCTAATGAACATAGACACAGAAGTCCTCAGTAAGATACTGGCAAACAGAATGCAGTAAATCAAGGTTGTACCACATGAACAAGTAGGATTCATACAAGAGAGGCAGAGGTGGTTCAACATATGCAAATGGATAAATGTAATAGATCATATCAATAGAACCAAAGACAAAAAAATTACACGATCATCTAAGTAGATGCAGAAAAACCATCTGACTAAGTCCAGCACCCATTCATGAAAAAAAAAAAAACCTA